>CM029391.1:3778353-3948353 GCA_017165825.1 Hepsetus odoe
TGTTCGTTAACATGCTGGTAATCATAAAACACTCACATTTTGGAAAACCTTACTGTAGGGACGTTTCCATGACGTCACATCAAAGAGTGAAGAATAATAATGTTGGAATAAGCTTTTATGAATGTCTTTGTAGGTGCATGTCATTTGCCATTCATGCATTATGTCGATGTTATATGGTCTTATAAACACTGTCCAGAGTAGAGCGCTACCAACAATGAACTATTGACACCTTTGACATAATTGACACTGTATGGACATAATGGGTCTAATGGGAAGCATCTGTTTCCAACCACTTATGCAGCATCATTCAAATAAAGTAATTTAAAAGATTAATATTTTATAAGAGTTAAGAATGCATTTTATCACTTATGCATGTCTATTTAAGAGACATTAGTGGCTGAAAAATCACTCTGTCTGTCTTCTCTGCGCAAATCCTCTTTAATTGAACCTGAGCATCGCTTTTGCACTGAATGCTGTGGTAACTCACAACTCCACCTTAAAAAAGACCGATGGAGGTGATCTGAGCCATCTGTGTGCTCCCATGTGTTTTTGCAGCAACAATGCTAATCCAAAGGTGCAAAATGAACGCTAACAATGGGGCTGATGGACTATATCTGAAATTCATGGGAAACTTGGAATGTTTGGAACTTGTATCTTTTTGAGGGCACCAGAATCATTACAGTGATCTTAATTAGCATAATACTTCACACCAGTGGGATTCAGTGGGATTCAGAGAACAAATAACTCCCTTCATCAAAGGACCTATTTGTCAATGCAGTGTTAATCTGTGATCACTGCCATTTACTGCTTATAAATACTCCCTTAATAATGCATTATTCAGTTGTAGTAAATGTGTTGTTATTATTATTATTATTATTATTATTATTATTATTATTATTATTATTATTTTCTTCTGGTTGCCAATACGTGCAAGGACTACATTCATGTAATTGTATGTGGATAGATAGATAGATAGATAGATAGATAGATAGATAGATAGATGGATAGATGGATAGATAGATAGATAGATAGATAGATAGACAGATAGATAGATAGATAGATAGACAGACAGATAGGCAGACAGACAGACAGACAGATAGATGATTCATTGAGCAGTGGGTTCGACTCGTCAAATGAACAGCTGGAAGGAGTCGGCTCAGTGAAGGTGAATCAAACTTCGTTACATTTCCACTCGGTTCGCCCAGGCAGGGCTGCTCCCTCTCTCCCTCTCTCCCTCTCTCCATCTCTTTCACCCTCTCCTTCAGATTCTTCGCATGCCGGTCGCTTAAAGTCCAGGGACAATGACGGACTCGAGCTCGGCTCCGGACGCCAGTGGGACCCCGGACCCGGCTGTGGTGGACCCCAGTCAGGACGGGCAGGCGGACAGGGGGGGTGCCCCAGACACCTTCAGCATGGAGCAGGAGATGAAGATCGGCGAGGTGGAGGAGAAAGGTATGAGGGGGGACACTCACACATGGCATTTTATCAGCAGTCTCACCTGTTTCGTGTGTTTGCATCTACTTCGAACGCACATCCTACTGGCTGATGTTGAAGGGGCTGGAAACTAAACTAATCTGAGGTTTTAAAACCTTTAAGCCCACTTATTGCCTTCCACTAAGTGTCCAAAAGTCTGTGGACACCTTATCATTAGTGAAGAGGCTACTTGAAGGTGCTCGGTTGCTGATCCAGGTGTTCAGCTGTGCACACACTGCATGTATAATTTCTACAAAAAAGCAATGAGTCACTTTTTGGGATATAAAGTATCCAAGAACTGCATTCTCTGGTGTGATGGAGCTCAGTCGAACATCCCTCGAGTGTTTAGAAGTGGCAGTTGTCATCCAGAATTTTTCCACCCTCCATCCACCATCTGTGCCCAAATGCAATCAAATCTCCCAGCAATATTCAGCATCAAGAGCAAAGTCTTCCCAGCAGAGCATCATCTGCTGCTGCAGCAAAGGAGGGACACTCCTGTTAATACTCATTTTCAGAAGAAACATTGAATAAGCAGGTGTCTACAAACTTTTGGACATGTACTGTGTCATCTGGCTATGAATATTTGAGCTTTTCAAATTGACATGATTTGTTTGTGTGTGTGTGTATGTGTGTTACACTGATACACTGATGTTTTAATTTGGTTTGATTGACAGACCTCTTGGAGAGCAGCCTTCGTCTGAAACCCCACGAGGCACAGAGCTACCGTAAGAAGGCCCTGTGGGTATCATGGGTGTCCATTGTGGTGACACTGATCCTGGCTATAGCTGCGTTCAGTGAGTGACCTCTTTCACTTTGTATCTTTACACCTGCAAAGCCTCAGCCTGCTCTCCTGATCAGTTGAGTTCGTTATGGGTTGTTACCAAAAATGTTAGTTCTGCGTAAATTATGGGATTTTGCAGATTCTGTGCTAGGAGCTGTGCCCCTCAGGTGAATGATTATTATAATACAGTAGATGTAATATTCGCAATGCTGATATTTAGGGTGGCAATTTAGAAGAAAAATGGAATATCATGGCAGGGCACAGGCAACCTAGGCAGCTGCTAGTTGGCAGGGCACCACTTGCAGTGCCACAACAACCCCTGCACAAAAAAATCACTGTCAACAAAAGGTATGGTGTTTCACCAAAACATGGTGGGGTGGGTTTTGTCAAAGTTAACAGAATGACCAGAAAGGCTGTTGCAGATGATAAGACAAGCATATCAAAGTGAAAGTGACTATTTGTCTGCAGTTAACCCATACACATACAGTGCAGCGGGGGGCACCCATACATACGGCACCTGGAAAGCAGTGTTAGGGACGGTACCTTGCCCAGGGGTACCTCACGGCAGCCTGTTAATCCGGGGCTTGAACTCACGACCTACCGATTAAACACTTGGCCACCAGAGTATTAAAGGGATGACAGTGCATAATGCTGTCGCCACACGGTGAGAAGGTCCTGGGTTCGACTCCCAAGCAAGAAGGTCCAGGTCCTTTCTATGTGGAGTTTGCATGCTCTCCCTGTTCCTGCATGGGTTTCCCTCCATCTGGTTGGTGTCCTCCCACTGTCCAAAGATATGCATGTCAGGTGGATTGGAGATGCCAAATTTTCCCCTAGGTGTGAGTGTGTGTGTGTCTGCCCTGTGATGCACTGGCGACCTGTCCTGTGAGAGCTGGGATAAACTCTAGCATCACCTGTGACCCTAATCAGGACAAGCGGCTAAGAAAGTGAGTGAGAAGTTGTTTAAAATGGATGCATGTGTTATGCAGCTTTATTAGGAGCAACTCAACCCTTATGGGCAAGAGCAGAAGAAGCAAATCCATGATCAATAATTCAATAGCCACAGACAAACATGAGCAGTATACCAAACAGGAGCGAAAACCATATCGTGGAGATACTGTTAAGATGTTGCAGAAGAAGAGGAAACAGTGGTGTGTTTATGACAGCTAATGAGTTCAAGATGCAGAAGTGAGTGGGAATAGTAGAGCTGGTGTGGAGCTGGATCTGGCAAGAGCTGCTAGACCTGGATCTGGAGTGAAGCAGTTCAAATAAAGTTTCCCAGAGGCAAGGTACAATTACTGTTACCATAGGCACTAGATCCTTTTGCATGTCTGGAGACATTTGTAGAACCAGAAATGGAGCACCCAGTGGAACCAGAGCTTAGCCTGATTCAGAAGATGGGAGTGGTGGCAGCAAAGTGTCTAATGGCCTGGGTTGCATCAGTGTCCTAGGCTGCAACATGGCTACTATGACTTCCCTGGCAGCTAGCTCTGATGCAAATGGGATGGTGAAGTTGCGACAGGACTGCAACAGGCCCAGTCACAGAGAGCCTGCCAGTTAACTAGAATGCCACAGTCTGCTCCTTTAAAAGTTCTTTGGGTTTTTCATGCACATCCTCCTTGAGCAGAGTGTCAAAGCTGAAATGCAGGTCTCAGATCTTTGCCAGTGAGTAAGACACTTAACTTTGGAAATCCCATCCATTCTGAAGCGGCTCCTGTTAACCGTGAAGCTATAAAAGCAGCCTGGGCTTCCATGGAATGAAACAAGATGTTGGGCTAAATAGAGCAGGTGCTCACCCACGACATCTTGGAGACAGGCTGTGAGGTGGAAGTGAAGGGCCTGCTGCTCTTTTTTTGGCAGCCAGGTTTTCTTTAAAGACTGAGACATACAGGCAGGACACATTATTCTGAGAGAACACTGGTTTGATTCCCAGATTGGAATCTGGGTCCTGTCTGTGTTGGGGACTCATGGGCTGAAAGGAAGCTCATGGGTTTAAATTCTAGACCAGTAAGTTCTTGAGAAAGGTTCCGCGCCCTGCTTCCTGGAGTTTGTTCTCAGTGTGTTTGTGGGTTTCCTCCAGGTGCTCCAGTTTTCTCCCAATCTGGATTGGAGATTCTAATTTGCCTTCTAGGTATCCATGTGAATGTGTTTGTCTGTGTGTCTGACCTGTGATGGACTGGCGACCTGTCCAGGGTGTTTCCCTGCGAGAGCTGGGATAGACTCCAGCACTCCAGGTGGCTTAGTGGTTAAGGACTAGGCCCCAGGATCGGATGGTTCGATTTCCAGACCAGTAGGTTGCGCTGAGGTTCCCTTAAGCAACGGTACCATCCCCATCCCTGCTCCCCGGGTGCTTTAAATGTCTGGTATTAATAAATAGCACCTTGGGTGAAATGCAGAGGCTGCATTTCGTTGCGGTTCACTGTTTGTCGTGTTTCACAATGACAAGTTGTCAATTTCGCTGTCCACAACTCTAATCAGGACAAGTGGTAATGAATGAGTGAGAGAGTGAGGTGCACTGAGTGTTCACAAAGATAAACAGTCAATGTCACTTGCGGCTTAACGACCCATAAACAATCCTCTGGGCAGGTACAGGGCCGGGACTGAAATCGTGAGCCAAAAACTTTGTCCTCCTGGGGAACATCATTCATTTTGCTTTGAACATGAACGGGACTTAATCTTAATCTTGGCAAGTTGGATCTTCCGACCATCACAAGAAGCTGCAAAAAGCAATTAGCATGGCAATTTTAGACATCTGCACGACATTCACAGCGATGCGTGTGCAGCCGTGGTCGTGGTTTTTGTACAGGCTTTGACCCACAGTCCCTGAATCCATGCACCCCTAGAAAACCTCTAAAGATCCCCTGATCCCTCAAATGGACGATCTCTCAATTCTGAGTCAGGTTATAAACAAGAGTGGTTGTTTTTTTGGCCAAAATTAATCTTCTTTAATTAAAAATAAACACTGAAAATGTGATTTCTTTACGTTTTCTGCCATTAGAGTTAAAAAGAGGAAAGAAGGATAAAAAGGCCACTGACAGCTGACCGTGTGCCACAGTGTCACAGGTTAGGAAGACTGAACTACAGCAAGAAAGTTCAGGGTTGATTCCCAAGCGGGTGCAGTCTGGGTCCTCCCTGTATCTTCATGGGTTTCTTCCCACACTCCAAAGACAGGCACAGCAGATGAACTGGAGTTTGCCTTCTGCGCATGAGCGTGTGTTTCTCTTTATGTTCTGGCTCTGGTTTGGATAAGCAGCGCAGAAAATGAATGGATGGTTGGTTGAATGGTTTTTTAAGACTATTTAGCCTTGTGCAAAAACACAGATCACCATAAACCAGTGTGCTGTAACCTGAATTCACACAAACACACACCCGCACACACATACTTTCAAAGGTATTTATTTAGAAGATAAGCTTTATAAGGGAAAACTGAAAGAGCTGCATGTACTGACCTTCAAGAGCTTTTTTTTCCCAGCACAGCAATACATGGCAGTTTCACTCATTATGCATAATTATGCAAAATAACATTTGACAGCAAGACCCTAAATCACTTTTTAGGTTGCTTTCTGGCAAGAGGGTAGATTTTTGGAACACTTTTCTTCCTCACTGACTCAATAAGTGTTTGATTTTAGATCACCTCCTAAAATGTAACCATGCATTAAGAAGTCTTTCCTCAAAAAATGAGATCATTTTGCTCAGTTTCTTCCTGAAAGGCGTGTTCACTCCAATGCCCAAATGTTGTAATCATCAGTAAAAAATGAGACCTTAAATGAAAGCGAGTTTGAGTGCCTCTATGAGTGGAGAGAGGGAAACAGAGAGCGAGAGATTGTTGTTACCTTGTGCTGCGTCCTATTGGGAACCCTTGTGACTCATCCCTCATCTCTCTTTCTTTCTCTCTTGCTTTCTCTCTCTCTCTCTCTCTCTCTCTCTCTCTCTCTCTCTCTCTCTCTCTCTCTCTCTTCTGAGCTTGCCTGGGACTTGGAGAGACTTGTTTATGTAGTTCTGACATTGCATGACTGGCTTGAACCTGTTTGCTGCCGCACTAAATGTAGTTAACCATTTTATTCGCTATTTTTAGAGCTGCAGCAAAATGACAAAAGATGATGATGGCAGCCAGCGCAGGCCAAATCATTTAAACACAAATTCAGAATTGCTTTTTATTGTTCCCTTCTTCTGTTTTCTAACCTTCTTTGTATGTGAAAAACTAAAAATGCACAATGCTTTTGTAGATTGCGGAATTAGAGGTTTATTTGTTACTGTTTAAAGCAACAGATTTGCTAATAATATCATGAGAAGGTACTTACATAATAATAGCTGCCATTAAAATCACGATATATCCCTCTTCGTTTAATTTATTCATTTTCATAGCCCTAATTAGGGTCGCGGGTGGTGCTGGTGCCTATCCCAGCTCTCACAGGGTGAAAGGAGGGGACACCCAGGACAGATCCCCAGTCCATCGCAGAGCATACAACACAGAAACACACACACACACACACCTAGGGGGCAATTTAGCTTTAGTTTCTTTGGAACGTCCACTAAAAAAAGGCACACGAATGTGAGAAAATGAAACATACGCACACTACGTACGGTCAGTTATGAAATATTAACATTGTATAAAATGATGTCATTTAATCACATATTCATGGACATTTTGGGAAGTACTGAGTATTCGGTGTATAAAATGCTGAGTCAGGTTTGTTAGCATCCTGGTTACTGTTAAACTGACCAATGATGTATTAACTGAACAGTAACTGATTGTCGGAATCATAATGAACTGATTAAGCAATTATGAATGTGATCATCGTCACAGCACTACTTCAGCTCTGAAGTTTACTGTGCAGGCGTATTTAATTACTTTCAATGGGGGCACTTCATTTGTTTTGCTGAGCTGTTCAACATGTAGCCGCTTCAAAGATATGAGCCTAGTTTTTAGACGTGTGGAGGTGGGCTGGGAGACTAACCGTGGGACCAATTTGAGCACAGCTGTGAAGAATTCTTTAGCAGAAGGATCTCAAATGAAAGTCCTGGGGGGGCTGGAGTCCAGCACAGTTTGCTGTTTTTGTCCTGCCCTAACAAACCTGCTTTTCCTAATTAGCTCATCAACACGCCCTTCAGGATTTGAATCAGGTGCATTACAGTGAGAAGAAGACTGAACAGCAGGTGTGGAGCTTGGAAGAAGCTTCTCGAGCAGTTTCTATGGGAGGACTGGGAGGCCTAATGTAAAGAGCAGGAGGTTCACCGTGCAGATTCAACAGAAGAGGACACAGCATTACCAAGCATGAATTAGACATTATGTCTCTTTACACTCTCTTCACACTCTTAAAGGAAAGCCACTCCACAGACTGTAGGCAAGGCCAGTTTTTCATAAACCACCTCTTTGGTCTTCCTCTTTTCCTCTTTCCTGGCAGCTCCATCTTCAGCATCCTCCTCCCACAATAATCCTGGTCTCTCCTCTGGACATGTCCAAACAAACGCAACCTTGCTTCTCCAACTTAGTCTCCAAAACGTGCAACCTGAGCTGTCCCTCTAATATACTCATTTCTAGTTCTATCACCCAATGAAAATCTCAGCATCTTTAACTCTGACACCTCCATCTCTGCCTCCTTTGTTTTCATCAGTGCCACCGTCTCCAACCCGTTCAACATAGCTGGTCTCAGTACTGTCCTGTAAACCTTCCCTTTCACAGTGGCTGGTACCTGTCTGTCACAAATCACTCCAGCCACTCCTCTCCACCCATTCCAACCTGCCTGCACTCTCTTCTTCACCTCTCTTCCACACTCGCCGTTACTCTGAACTGTTGATCCCAAGTATTTAAACATTAATACTGTTTTTAATAATAACATTTAAAACAAATATTCAGGGGCAGCATGGTACCAGAGTGGGTCACTGACTGTCACCTCTCAGCATGAAGGTCCTGGGCTTGGTTTCCTTTATGTGCTCCTGTTTCCTCCATGCACCTCAGGTGGATTGGAGATGCTGAATTCCCCACTTGGTGTGTGTGTGTGTGTGTGTGTGTGTGTGTGTGTGTGTGTGTGTGTGTGTGTGTTTGTATGTCTGCCCACCCTGCGATGGACTGGTGATCTGTCCAGAGTGTTTCTTCTGCTTTTGCCCAATGAGTGCTGGGATAGGCTCTAGCCATGGCGCGCACACACACACACACACACACACACACACACACACACACACACATCACAGGCGAAGGGCAAATAGTACATGGTTAAAGGAAGATGAGCAAACACAAATAACTGCACTGTTCCCTACACACACATGCACATGCACAATCCTATTGTACTTCAGTGTGCTGATGCACATCCTGTTGAGCACTTGGCATTCAGCCAGAATGAATACACACCAAAATGCTCTCATCACCTGTTTGCAGTTGCATAATGGTATACTGGGCGAGGTGTGTGTTGCTGTTGTCAGCTGGCATTGATCACAGTACATACAAAATCCAATAAAAAACATCCATCTGTGGCCATTATGTGTCTGCATGAGCACTTGTGCTTAATGTTCTGAAGTGGATCTGCAAGGTTCTGTTGCATTACTTACATTTGTAGAGATGTTTTCCAGTATAGCAGTTTAGTTATTCAATATAAAAAATGATATATTACATCATAGAACTGCATCCCCGTGATAGAGGATTGGATAAGAAAATCTCCCTTGAGCTACTGGGGTTAGGGACCTTATAGGATAGAACCCGGCTCAAACCTGTGACCTCATGTTCTCCATCCTACCTCTAGGCCATTGTCACCCCATTCATACACAAAGTCAATTTAATGTACAAAGTACTGCATGCTGGGAAGACTCCAAAAGCTGTTTTAGAGACATTTACATTTGCGGCATTTAGCAGACGCTCTTATCCAGAGCGACTTCCATGTCCTAATTACAGGGACAGTCCCCCTGGAGCAACTCAGGGTTAAGGATCTTGCTCAGGGACCCAGTGGTGGTAGCACCAGAGGTGGGATTCGAACCTGGGACCTCTTGAGCCATAGGTCCATAGGCAAGTACCCTACCATCGCCACCCTGCAGAGATGCTCTGACCCAGTCCTTTAGCCATTACAGTTTGAGGTCCTGTGAAAGTTGTTCCTAATCCTAAATCCCTGCTCATTTCTCCTGGTTCTGACTTCAGCTTACAAGAACTGACTGCCCACTGACTGTTATATTCCAGCCCTTGGTCAATGCTATTGTAGTAGATTATAAATGTGTCCCCATAGTCCAGAGTCACATCATCTGCAATGGTGCAGTGGGTAGCACTGTCACCTCAAAGCGAGATGGTGCTGGGTTTGATTCCAAGGCAGGACGGTCCGGTCCTTTTCTGTGTGGAGTGGACATGTTCTCCCCGTGTCTGTGTGAGTTTCCTCCGGGAGATTCCTCCGGGAGACCTCCGTTTTCTCCCACCGTCCAAAAACATGCATGTCAGGTGGATTGAAGATGCTAAATTGCCCCTTAGATGTGTGTGAGTGTATCTGTGTGTCTGCCCTGCGATGGACTGGCGACCTGGGTGTTTCCCCACCTGTAAGCGGTGGAATAGACCAATCAGGACAAGCGGCTAAGAAAATTAGTGATTGAGAGTGAGATAATCCATTATCACTAATTTTCTGCAGATAAAATTCTGATATTATCATGAAAACCCTACTCCATATCTCCATGCTGAAATACATCCTATCTCTAATCATTTGAAATGTTACTTATCTCAGTATTATTCTGCAGTGTGTGCATTTGCTTTAAATAATAAAAAAAAAAGTTTAAAAATAAGAAAGGAAATGATATAAAAAAATCTTATATGCAATATAAATGATCAGTCTTTTATTAAAAAATGCAATACATTTTTTATAGTATGGATCAAAAATACTCATTTTCTCAAACGTTTAAAGTTGCTACAGTGTCCCAGTATAGGGCAAGTTAATGTAGGTTATAATTTGAGAAATAAATAACAAATACAGAATCTGCTTCTAATACGGTTTTATGAAACAAAATCGACGTAATAATATGCGTGTATTAAGATGTATCAAACACTTCAAGAACATTCCAGTAATGAGTGCATCTTAAAGCATCTGAATCACGAGCATTGTTGGGATACGTTTAGAGATCTGCAGGCAGTGACATGGATTAACCTGATCCTGGACTAAACTTTAGTGTCAGTGAAGATCTGCTTTTGGAAATCTTTTTCTTCTCAGAGGCCTGGGAAACTGGGAAACCAGTACATGTATGGGAGATGGATGTGATCAACTGGGTAGCAATACGAGGCTTTTCTGATAAAGTGGACAGTAAGTACATCAGTGCTGTTTACTGGCTGTTGTATTTCCATGTGTGAATGGCACTTGACCAGCTGAGTCAATTTCGTGAAGTGCCCTTGAAGCCGGGTCTGGAAAGAGGCTTGAGAGAGAGAGCTGTGATGTGATGAGCTCCTCTGTTCTCACATAAGCATAATCTGATTAAAATATGAAATGCATTAAGGTGTAACAATTTCTCAACTTGCGGCAAGGCACAGTGGGTAGCGCTGTCGCCCCACAGTGAGAAGGTTTTGGGTTCGCTTACCAGCTGGTGGCACCTTTGTTGGGTTTGCATGTTCTCCCAGTGTCTGTGTGGGTTTTCTCCAATTGCTCTGGTTTTCTCCAACAGTTCAGACACGTGGTCATCAGGTGAACCGGGAGGTGCTTCGTTTCCCCTAGGTGTCAGTGTGTTTGGCTGTTTGTCAGGACTGGTGACCAAGGTGTTCTAGCACCATTGAGACCCTGGTTTGGAAAGAGATGATTTCATTTGTAGAATTAAGCTTTTCTTGGCGAATGCATTGACTAATGCAGTACTACTTTTATTTCGTTATTAACTTTCAGAACTGTTTATTTGTACCAAACTCTAATTTGGTCATTCTAGTGCAGCATGGTGCTGCAGTGGGTAGCAATTTTGCCTCACAGCGAGAAGGTCCATGGTTTGATTCCCAGCGGGACGGTCCGGGTCCTTTCTGTGTTGAGTTCTCCCCGTGTCTGTGTGGGTTTCTCCGGTTTCCTCCCGCATGCAAATCAGGTGAATTAGAGAAGCTAAATTGCTCCGTAGTTGTGAGTGTGTGTGTGTGTGAGAGAGTGTTTGTCTGTATGTCTGCCCTGCAACTGACTGGTGACTTGTCCAGTGTGTCGGTGCCTTTCACCCTGTGATTGCTGGGATAGCATTCAGCATTGCCCACTACCATAATCAGGACAAGCAGCTAAGAAAGTGAAAGTGACTATTCATGTCATTGTGAAACACAGCACAGTGCACAGTGAACCACAACGAAATTCAACCTCTGCACTTCACCCATACACTCACATGCAGCCGGGGGCAGCTGTTGAAAGCGCCTGGGGAGCAGTGATGGGGACTGTACCTTGCTCAACGATATCTCAGGGCATGCTACTGGTCTGGGATTTAAACCCATGACCTTCTGATCCTGGGGCTGACTCCCTAACCACTAGGCCACCGCTGCCCTGCGAGAGTGACTGAGCGACAGAGATTTTGACTCTTAAATTCTTCATTCTTTAATTCTTAAAAATTCCGGAATTCTCTTCTGTAGTATCTAGGGAGATGCAGGCAGTCTCTTCCATTGTTACAGCCTTTATTTGCTTAAATAAAGGCCAAACATATAGATTAACTGACAACATAACCTGGAGGGGGCTGAAAGTCATGTTCAGCATTGCTGATCGTGGGTTGCCATCGAAAGGAAAGCAGCATTTGCAGATGCTCAGTTTGCCTAATTTATCTTGTCAGGTGGAATTTGATCCATGCCCAGATGGGCTTTGTGCCTTGCGTTTTCTTTATTCCTCAAATTCTCTGGGACCCGTGCATTCTGTTGGACGTGGCTGTGGGTATCTGTGAGTGAGGATAGAGGAACGAAGCGAAAGAGCTAGAGGGATAAAGGAGGAGGGATGGTGTAAATGTATGCCAGAGCCAAACCCCCAGATGCCTCGCAACTTCCGAAAGAGCCAATTAACACTCTCTCAGTCATGGCAAGTCTGCTCTCCTTCATTCTTACTCACACATGGAGAAGGACACACACATTCTCATGCACACAATCCTAATTAATTGTGTTTTTCTGTGGGAATAACTTTCTGCTCAGATGAATAAAATATTCATTGTCCCATATTTCACATCAATCCAGTCGCACTGTGACCAGCTCTGCAGGGTTGGAGGAATCTATACGGGATCTACAACAGAACTCATGTCTGTACTTCACCGTAGGATTAGACACACTCACACTCTCTCACACACACACACACACACACACACACACACACACACACACACACACAGTTGGTGCAAAATGTTAATGAGCTAATCTGCACAATTAAATGAGCTATTTTCTTAGTTTAATTTGCTTTGTTAGGCTAAGCAGAGCTAACTAGATTAGCTTTTTTAACTCTGATTTATTTCAGAGACCAAATTGGATTTGTGTCAGGCTGTATAGGTTTGCGTAGCCACATTGGTTGTCATAGTAACACCGGGGCAGTGGTGGTCTAGTGGTTAGGGAGTTGCCCTGGATCGGAAAACTGTGGGTTCGATTCCCTCACCAGTAGGTTGCCCTGAGGTACCCTTGAACAAGGTACCGTCCCTGTCACTGCTCCCCAAGTGCTTTCAATAGCTGCCCCATGCTGCATATGTGTGGGTGAAATGCAGAAATTGAATTTAGTTGTGTTGTGCTGTGCTGCGTTTCACAATGACAAGGGTAGTCACTTTCACTTTTTTTCAATGCCTTAGTGAACTTGTTACAGTTATGAGCTTAGACCTTGATGTGTCTGTATCTTGATTTGTTATTAGAATCAGATTAAAAGCACCCACGAATTTCACCTGAATACATAAAGTCCGGCTGGGTGGGTCATTTTGATATATTCAATTTACATAATTAGTTCTGCAAATATTTTCTGATGTAAACTCCCTACATAATGACCTAAGGCGCTATGCCGAGTGCCACCAATCTGGAGGCTGCACTTTTCTCCAGGAAATGGTTCAAGCAGTAAAGCACTCAGAGTCTTGTGCAACTGTTCATTTCTTGATATGTTGCTTCTAAAGAGCCAGGCTTTCATTTTTGGCTCTCATTTTCAGCGCAGTCCCAGTACCTTGCCCATTTCAGAGGGCTGTGTTTTGCTTGTTAAGCCACACAGTTACATTTGAATCATTCGATCAGAACAAAATCATCAAAAGTAATTCATGAAGCAGGGAAGAAACAGGTGGAGATGATTTCAGATGATCAGGCCAGTCATGTTATTTGAATATATTATCATTTCCAGAGAAGAAAGAAAATAGTATCCTGTGCTGCTGTCATGCTCACTGATATGATCGAGGTCCCACAAATAACATCTTTACATTTGGGGTGATCTTACTTTAAAAATTCAGTTAGATTGTGTGCTGAAATTTGAAAAACAATAAAAACAAATCTCAGGGATTTAATGGACAACAATGGACAACAGCTACTGAACATTGCTGCCTGTGGGTGATAGAAGTATGTCTGCTGCATACATAACAGTGGCCTATATGCAAATACACAGAGCTTTAGTAATATCAGACAGTTCAGGGACCGGGTGCTGCTGGAACACTCGATTTAAAGGGAGATACTGGGACGTAGAGGGAAAGCAAAGTGTGTGTGTGTGTGTGTGTGTGTGTGTGTGTGTCCGCACACAGCAAGCTGCAAGCTTAGACAGCAGCAGCAGGTCTAGAATGTAAATATCACAGCTTTGGAGGTGGGAGGGGTGCAAGATAGAGACAGAAAGAGCGGGAGAAGGAAGATTAAGGAAAGAAAGAAAAGGAAGGTGAGAAAGAAGAGTGTGAGAGAGGAGTGAGAGATGGAGAGTGAGGATATGAGTTGGAGAGTAAGAGATACAGAACAAAAGTGTGAGAAAGAGTGAGCAAAAGGAGTAAGAATTGGGAAAAGGCAAAAGAAAGGAAACAAGGGGAGAGAGAGAGAGAGAGAGAGAGAGAGAGAGAGAGAGAGAGACAGACAGACAGGCAGACAGACACCACAGCACTCTGATATTAATGCATTCAACACCAGCCTTTAAAAGCCAGAGCTAACCCCCAGAGACCACAGTCTAAAAATAGGTGACGAAGGGAAGAAGACAGCAAAGTGGAAGAGGGATAGAGGGGGAGAAATTGAGAGAGAAAGAGAAGCCAGGGGCTGGATGAGGGTGGTGTTATGTGCTGCCCCTTCTTCTCTCATGTCAGCTGGGAGAGAGTGGATGGAGGATCTTGAGAAGCTTGATTAGATATTGACCACCTAAAGGCTGAAAGCACCTTCTGCTCTGTGTGCTGCTCAGACTTACTCTTGTAAACCAGTTTTGGTTTTAGAAACGGGTGCTTGAAGAATCTTCAGTCTTCCCCAGCCAGTCCATAAAAAACGTAATCTGCAAAAACTAAACCATGTTGGCATGCACTACCATAACATATAAGGACATATACGGACACATCAGTTAAATTCACGTGAAACCTTAAGCCCTCAGGAGACACCACTGATCCTGCTGCCTAAATTTACTTTTATGGTCACCAAGACAAACAAACACTGCTGCAGACCAAATACAGCATTCTCTCTTATGTCAGTGGTCATTTAAGCATTTATGGCATTTAGCAGACACTCTTATCCAGAGCGACTTCCATTTCTGAACTACAGGGACAGTCCCCCTGGAGCAACTTGGGTCTTGCTGAGGAACCCAATGGTGTTAGTGCTGAAGGTGGGATTGAAACCTGTGATCTCTTGGTCTGAAGGCGAGTGTCATACCACTACACCACCACCCAGCAGGATAATGCGCCCTGACACATGCGCATGAATGGTTTGAGGAACATGACGGAGAGTTCAAGGTGATTATTGACCTCCAGAATCCCCGGATCTCAGTCTGATCTAGCATTCCCTGGGGGGGTCTTGGGTTTGATTCTGTCAGTCTTTTCTGTGTGCATGTTCTCCCCGTGTCTGTGTGTTTCCTCCGGGAGCTCTGGTGTCCCCCCACTGTTCAAAGACATGCACGTCAGGTGGACAGGAGATGTTAAATTGTGTGAGTTTGTGTATGTGTATGTGTCTGTCCTGGAGACCTGTCCTGATCCTTATCAGGATAAGGAGCAATGAGAGTGACTGAGTGAGTGAGTGAGGGGAAAATGTGTGTATGTTCTATTGCACAATATCGTTTCTGGATAAACAGTGTGTCGTTGCTGTGGAGCAGATTTACTTTGGATGAGCTGCAGTTTTGGATGTCAGGAAACGGATGCATGAAGAAGAAGTGGTCGAAGTTTATCTTATCTCACCTCGCTGAGAATTTCAGTCTGAGCTTTGCTGCTCTTTCCGAGCTGTTTTTGAACATTCGAGGGCCCTGGGTTCTTTATCCACAACGATATAAAACACATTTGAAAAGTACACTCTCAAAGCCCCCAGTGGCTTGGGTTCCCTGAGTGACTGCTTGAACTGTTTACAGCATAAAAAAGTGGCCCCGCAGACTACTTTTCGAGCGAGGCACAATACAAAGCAGCAGATCAGAACGGTTTTATATCATCCACCATAAAGGAAACCTAGTAAAATACTTGCTTTTTCCCCTGCTGGTTCACGTGCACATTTTCTACACACGCCTCCTCTTCTTTGGTAAAAGACGAGTGATTCTACAGGCTGTTCATGTTTTGCATCACATAAGACCAGTCTGCCCCTGCAAACACACCCAATCAGTCAGTTTTACACATGAGCGTCCAAGACATCTTAGGAGTCTGGCCAAGGGTTAGGATTACTATTTTTTAGATTATATAAACAAATCCCTGAAAATGAATGAATAAATGATGCTAATCAGATAAAATGTTAATCTGCCCTGGTCTATAATGTCACATACAACATCCAAGGATGTGTATACATCCAACTAAAGAGTGCAGGTATGACACACGCTTGAGATTCCCCAACAAGGTAGCTTTGTGCTGTTTCAATGAGGGCTTTGGTGTGATCAAATCCCTTTTAGAAGCTTAGGAATCCAGTCTTGAACTGCAGTGTCATTTGTGCTTGTGCCGTATTTAGATGCCTGCATCTTTGCAATGGTAGCACCTCAGCAACTAAAGAATTGTGGAAATACAAGCCTTTGGTCTAATTCCAGATATGTATTCATTTGGCTTGTACCGTACACCCAAATTTAGATAAACAGTAACTTCTTGGAGTCGGTGTTGAGCCAGAATAACCCTTTTGCCCATGATGGAGTCTGGACCAATCAGATGTTGTGTTTCCAACTAGATGCATGTGTGGCAGCTCGACAAAGGTTTAGGGTTCAAAGGTTTTTTTCACTAGTTTGAACTTTAGCTTTGCATAATGTGGATAAATGCTGAGATACTAAGAGCTAGGTGTAGGTCTCCAAAGACATGAAGGCTCGGTTGCCCCCTTGGTGTAAGTGTGTGTGTGTGTGTGTGTGTGTGTCTGTTTGTCTGCCCTGCAATGGACTGGTGGCCTGTCCAGGGTGTTTCTCTGCCTTTTGCCCTGTGAGAGCTGAGATTCCAGCACCATGTAGAAAGAAGATGGTCTGCTGAAAACACTAGTGGCCTAGTGGTTTAGTACTTGTCCCCATGATCTGAAGGTCGTGGGTTTGAGTCCCAGACCAGTAGGTCACCATGAGGTACCGCCCCCAACACTGCTCTCCGGGCGATGGAGGTATGGTTGCCTATCACTATGTGCATGCTGGGTTTAGTGCAGATGGTGCTTATTTATTAGTATTATGGTTTTAGGTCAAAATGGATAGTTGTTATGCAGATTATAATCCTAGATTTAAAAAATGTAAATATTCCTTTAGAATATTTATTAATAGTAGCCCACATACCAAGACAGATAAAGCAGTACTGTAGTGTTTTCAGGGAATGCACTGAAATCAGGCATTAAAATGACCACATTCTGACTTAAAACACACAAACTCAAAAGTGACAGTGAAAGTGACTACCCTTGTAATTGTGAAACGCAGCACAGCACAACAACGAAATTCAATCTCTGCTTTTCACCCATACATGGTGCAGCTATTGAAAGCGCCCGGGAAGCAGTGAGGGGGACGTTACCTTGCTCAGTGGTACCTCAGGGCAACCTACTGGTCATGGAATCAAACCCACAATCTTCCGATCTGGGGCAACTCCCTAACCACTAGGCCACCGTTGCCCGAAAGAAAGAAAGGCTTACACAGGAAATGATCCATCTGAGCAGCATGTTAAAATGATTGGTGTCTCTTTTTAGTTCATAGATCGTTAAAAAAAAAAGGTGCAAACGATCAGAAACCAGCCATTAAATACTAAAAGCAGAAACTGAAACTAGGTTATACTGAGTAGAAAAAGAGTTGTTTTGCTTGCTAGTCTCGACAGACTCCCGTTATGTAATCATTTCTCAAAATAACATTAGCATATAGACGCTGGCAAAAAGGAAACAATCCAAACCAGAGCAATGGCCCACCTGCAGAATGGCTTTGGGGGAACAACAATAGAGAGCTGCTCAGCCCCGGCGCTCCGTAATGAGGTGGAAATGCAGCCATCCATGGTACACACCAAGGAAATTAACTAATTGCAGAGCTGTGGTGTGTTTTGAGGAACACATACACATATGCACACACACACACACACAAACAAATCACCGCTTACACATAAGGACTTGCCTCTTTATTCCAGTGGACAACATTGCAAGCTTGTCTTGTGGACATGGGTGGCAGAGCCTTGCTGTTCGTGTCATTGTCGAGAAGACTGTTGCTTTCTTTCATTTATTTTATTTGAATCTTTTGAACATTGTTATTGTTTGGGGTCTTTTACTTTGCACAAATCTGCTTGCGCGTGAATATTGGTTTGATTTTTAATTGAAGAGCCAAGCTTTTCGTTTTTTCCTGTGAGGTCCACTGTTATGCTTTGTATCAGTTTGCCTCTGCCTTTCATCCATACACCCACATACTCTATACACACACGTGCAACAGGGCACAGCCATATGCAGTGCCCGGAGAGCAGTGATGGGGACAGTACCTTGCTCAAGGGTAACTCAGGGTTGGAACCCACAAACTTCCGATACTGGTGCCGAGACCCTAAACACTAGACCACCACTTGTTAGTGATTTTATCAGGCCTCCCCGGTCAATGTGCCTTTGTTTGCCATGTGTTTGTACCCCACCCTAGTCTTGCCCTTGGTCTGTGGCCTGTTTGTGACTCCTCCTTGTGTCCCTGGTTTCATGTGATGCATAACAGCCCCTCTTTCTGTGTTTGTCTTTGCTGATATCTGTTGTTTTATGTGTTACTGTTGGCTGTCCAAGTGTGGCTGTTGTTTCGTATGCTGCTGTCTGCTTTGCCCCTGTGGTTTAGTTCTTGGTCTTCATATTCATTTGGCGTTCTGGTGAATGTTTTGCGTTTAAGTATTTAATAAAGTTCTGAGGGTATCTGTACTCGTGCCTACATCCTGCCTCCAACCTGTAACAATGACCATTTCTTTCTTCTACCTTTCTTCTACCGTGTCACACAGCACTGTGACTGTTTAATGGGGAAACAGTCACAGTGCTGTGTGGGCACAGAATGTCAAAGCAGCACAATTAAAGGTGGAACTAAACAATTCAAATGTGAAACTAACTTTACCCTTGCCTAAAGTGAGTAAGAACTAAACAGATGGCCTGTGTGAAGAACTGTTGGAGCATTACTTGTTTGGAGCCTTGTACTAGATCTAGCTGCCTTTGACAACTACCTAGGTTGCCTATACTGGGGCAGCGGTGGCCTAGTGGTTAAGGAGTTGCCCCAGATCGGAAGATTATGGATTCGATTCCCTCACTGTTAGTTTGCCATGAGGTACCCTTGGGCAAGGTACTGTCCCCGACACTACTCCCCGGGCGCTTTCAATATCTGCCACCTGCTGCATGTGTGTGTGTATGGGTGAAACGCAGAGGTTGAGTTTCGTTGTGCTGTGCTGCGTTTCACAATGACAAGGATCAGTCACTTTCATTTTCACTTTCAAAGGCTCCTGGCTCTGTCAGTACTAGGAACAGAAAGTGAAAGTGACTATCGACATTGTGACAATGAAACACAACAAAATGCAACCTCTGCTTTCAACCCACACACACTGCGCAGCAGTGAGCAGCCAAATCCAGCGCCCAGGGAGCAGTGATGGGGATGGTACCTTGCTAAAGGGTACCTCAGGGCAAACTACTGGTCTGGGACTCAAACCTATGATGATGTGATTAAGGGGCCTAGTCCTTAACTACTAGGCCACTGCTGCTCCCTGTTTGGTTTGGTTTGGTATGGAAACGTTGGGTAAGAAATGAAGATGCCTGTTTTGTGAATTAACCGCAATAAGAAACAAGACAAGGCTTCATTTTGCCTCTGCGCTCCATTTAGTCCCACCTAACAACCTGTGCTTGTCCTAAATCAATATGGTGGTCTATTCACTTAGAGGACACTATCATTTGCAGTGTGCTGTTGTTGAAAAGCTACAGATATCAGCGGTTACACTGTACTTAAACAAATAAAAATGCCTTGTTATTATATTCAACAATGACTCGTGGACTAAAACTAGAGAAATCCACTCAAAGCTGTGCTTGTACCTCTGGACCCTGGATCAAGTGAAGTCATCCTTATATCTACTGCAGTTTTTCCAAATCTTCCAAATCCTGAAGTAGCCTGAGGGCCTTTTAGTCTCAGCCTGCTCAAACATGACCATCCTAATCTCATGAAAGGTTTGTTAATGAGCTGATGAGTTCCAGGTCAGGAGAACACTGTTCTATTGCATTAGGCCCTCTCTGGCCACATTTATTCATACATCTACCTTGTATGTCCACTCACTGGACACTCAGTATAGTCCTGTTGGCGTAGAGGAGTACTGGCTAACAGGTTGGTAGAAAATGGTTGACTGGCATTAGAGTTTTGTTTGCTGATTGTTATTTCCATTTTGTCTATATGCTTTTAACCAAGCCTGTGTTGTTCCTCTTGTAAAGCTTGCTGCTGAAAGCACTGGTGATGATTAAAGGCGTGTCTCTTCTACAGTACTTGTGGTTTCACTCCTACTGTCACATTGTGATATTGTGCTTCTTTTAAACTTGAAAAAGGTTGCAATGCTATTCTTTCATACTGAGAGGGACACCAAAGGCATGGTGCCCATTTAAGATGGTCATAACGTTCAGTGCTGTGCAATTAATTGCTGTTTTATATTGTTATAATGCAAAAAATCACAATAATTTCTAAATATAATATTGCGTTCTTGATATTGATTATATAGTGATATCATTGAATTGTTTTATTAGCCTACAGCAGTTTGGCTTAGTGGCTCACTGAGGATCCAAAACTGAGGATACCTGAGACAAGAGGAAGCTACTAAAGACAACTATGCCCTTCTTCTTTGCAGGAATTTTTATTAAGAAATTTGACATTTGTGAATTGGAGGAAGCTCTTATCCAGAGCCACTTCCATTTCCTATTTACAGGGACAGTCTCCCTGGAGCAACTTGGCATTAGGGGCCTTTATCAGGATCCCAGTGGAGGCAGTATTGGAGGTCCATAGAGAAGAATCCTACAACTAGATAAAGTTAAGGAGAGCCGTTAAAGGCAATCACACCTCGTTTTAAAATGACTGTGGATTAATCAAAAGCACTTAATGACTCTACGAACTACAGGAAGATTGTGCTGCCCCACTCTACCAACAAATATCATATGCATGCTTCACCACATGGTAACCTCAGCTGTTATCATACAACACAATCAAGTGCTTTGCTCTAATAGAACAACAATAAACTGATGTTCAACTGTTATTCTGCCCAAAGTCAGCAAAGAAACTGAAGAAGAAATGAGATTAGATATAACAAGGCGGTCATTTGGGACTGCTGTGGCCTAGTGTTTAGGGACTAAACCGTGGGTTTGAATCCAGGGAGCAGTCTGTCCCTAGAGCGAGGTACCGTCCCCATCACTATTCCCCGAGGCTGCTCACTGCTGCACGGTGTGTGTGGGTTAAAAGCTGAGGTTCATTCATCAAAATCAAGCCTGAAATACTTTAACACATGAAAGAACCGTCCGCAGTCTGGAATACATAATCATGGTTTATCCCTTTCTTTTTTCTGCTTGTTCTTGTTACACTGGGATCAGCAGGTTGCCCTGAAGTTCCCTTGAGCAAGGTACTGTCCCCATCACTGCTCCCCGGGCGCTTTAAAAAGCTGCCTGCTTGCTGCACATGGGTGAAAAGCAGAGGTTGAATGTTTCACAGTGACAAAAAAAATAATCCCTTTCATATTTCTGTACAGCTTTTCCATCTAGGGTTAAATTATTATCTTATTTTATCCTTCCTTACGTCTTACGTCTTTACTTTCTTCGTCTTTATGTCTTTGCACAGTCTAAAGAATGACTAAGGGATACATTTCACTGCCAGGTTTACTTGTAGAACTGTGTGTGTGACAAATAAAGAATCTTGAGCCTTGGGACAGGCTCCAGCACCCCCATGCCTTTGGATAGGACAAACCGAATGGATGAAATTATTGTTCATAACATTTTTACTATTTAACTTCCATACAAAGGTGTTTTATTTTACTTAGAAAATCAATAGAATAATTTCAGCAGCAGTTCCCAAAGCCGAGCAGTCATTTAAAAGATTAAGAAACAATATATTGTGCTATCTCCCTCTTGCAGCTGAAATTCATTTCAGTCTGGCGTTGTTGAACGAAGAAATGTTTTTATTCATTAGTTTAAGATATCTGATTAAGAAAAGGCTGATCATCTCGCCATGTCTGCGCTGTGCCATTATGCAAACATGATTGCTGCAAAGCCCGTTTGAATTTCAAGCTGTATCATAGCTCAAACTTTCCAGGCTGCCGTGTCAGCACTCCTTGGAAAATTCTGCTTACTGCGTATGGATATCTGGAAACAAACACCCCTGGAAGGACCAAGGAAGGGTTATAGCCACATTAGCTTCAAAAGCATAAATAGTGCGCTTTTATCAGTGACGCTTGGCACAAACACAGGACCATTACAGCCCACCAGCAAGCCAAGAGTCAGCAGTTCCTTCGCTCAGTGATGATGGCGTGTGTATTGTGTGTGTGATGTTGTCCATTCATGTCGAATCATTTTCAACATACACTTGGTTTTGAGCACCTATATTTCCCAAATTCTACATTTGCCATACCATCTGCTAGTTTTCACTCTCTCTGTCTCATGGGCCAGTGGTGGCCTAGTGGTGAGGGAGCTGCCTTGGAAGATTCTGGGTTCGATTCCCTCACCATTAGGTTGCCCTGAGGTACCCTTGAGCAAGGTGCCGTCCCTGTCACTGCTCCCCGGGCGCTTTCAATAGCTGCTCCCTGCTGCACGTGTGTGAATGGGTGAAACGCAGAGGTTGAGTTTCGTTGTGTTGCGTTTCACAGTGACAGAGAGTCACTTTCACTTTCACGATACCCCCAACACTGGGAGGGTAAAGGCTAGCAAGTGTTTTCTAAAGGTCATTTGAAGCCACACTGCATCTGTTTGCACTGTTGCACTGAATAGCTCAACATGCTTGGAACACCAAATACAAAGTCATCATTTCTTTATATGCAAATATGTCATAATTCATTGCGAGCAACCATACATAATAAATAGTCTATAACACCTACAATTTGTATAATTTTAACCAGCTTTGTATAATTCTAATTGGGACAGCGATTGTGGTAAGGGGCAAGGCTCCAGGATCAGAAAGTCATTTTATAGAATCCTGGACAAGTAGGTTGCCCTGAGTTACCCTTGAGCAAGGTACTGTCCCCATCACTGCTCCCTGGGCACTGGATATAGCTGCAACCCTTCTTAGTGGCCACTGTTATTCTTCAATACAATCTGAACTCTCTCAGATGAGCTTTCTTATAACTTCTTTAAGTAGTCCTCAGGAATAGTTCTCCAGACATCTTGAAGGACATTCTAAAGCTCACTTTTGGAGGCTGGATTCTTCTGTTCTGTCCTCTGTCAAGACGATCCTTTCAATAGTGTTGGGATCTAGATTTTGGGGCGATCTATCCATGAATGATAGTGTTCAGCTGTCTTTTTTCTATAGGGGTATGCTTTGACCACATTATGGGTTTGTTTGAGCTCATTCCCCCGAATCAGGCTCTTTATATTTTCTTTTGCGCTGATTCTTTTTAATGTTTCCATTTTTATTCTTTTTTGCAGCAAATTTGCTAATTGTATTTTTAAATGAGAATTTTCAGCCACAAGTATAACACAGTTTAAAGAATTACTCTCATTCACTCACTCATTTTCAATGCCGCTTGTCCTAATTAAGTTCATGGGGGTGCTGGAGCCTGTCCCAGGTCTCACAGAATAAAAGGCAGGGAAACATCCTGGACAGATCGCCAGTTCATCGCAGGGCAGACGCACACACGCGCGCACACACACACACACACACACAGACACACAACCACACACACACTTTTATATAAATGTGTGTTTCTGTGTGTGACAGAATTATTTTTCTGATATTGCCCCTTTAAGAATAAATACACTCATTAATTCCCTCTCGGGACGATCAGGGATGTGTTTTAAAGAAAACATTAGCTTCTTTTTTATTACTAATCAGCATAAATTTAATGTAGTTGGAACACTGCTGTCCCAGTTCTGCACCCCGTCCTCCTCTCAACTCCTTGGCAGACTTTCCACGGCAAGAGAGGAACAGGAGCACAGGTTTCTGGACTTGGCCTTGGAGTTCCTGCCATAAATCTGAATGAAAGGAGAGCAACAGTTCAGAAGCTTTTGAAATTCTAACACAAAGTCCAAAAAAGCAGAAGTTTTACGCTGTTAGTCATTATCCATCACAATATTGCTGTATCGGTGTCACTCAGGCTATAAAATACACAGTTGCACCACCTACAGACACACTTTGAGACAGAAAGACTCAAAAAGAACGGACGGTGGGAGGGAGCGAGAGACGAGGGAGATGAATTTAAACACAGCTGACCCACATAACCGTGTTACTAATGAATGAAGTACAGTGAATTCTTTATTGCAGCCAGTGAGGCTGGAAACGTGGCTGTGTTCAGCTGTGAGTAGTGTTCAGGGAGCTGAGTGATCTTGCTCAGTGTGAGTGCGGTCACGGCGTGATTGGATGGTGTATAATTATTTAGGAATCGCACATTCAGACTGAAATGCTTTCTCACACAGCTGAGGCTGATTGTTTCACTGACCTCTGGTTGCTAAGTAACAACAACCATCACTCTTAACTACGGGTACCATGAACCTTAACATGTGTCACTTCGCTCAGGTTTATTAATACAGTGCAAGATTATTGGTTAGAGCTGTCATCAATTTTATAAAGTGAAAGCGAAAGCGACTAACCACGCTGACGGCTAATCATTGTGAAACCGCAGCTCAGCACTGAACCACAACAATAACATCCTTTGCCTTTTACCCATACACACCGTACAGCAGGGGGCAGCCATATCCTGCACCCGGGGAGCTGTCCTGGGGATGGTACCTTGCTCAAGGGTACCTCATTCAGTCCAGTGGTCCGGGATTTAAACCAATGACTATTTGATCTTGGGGCTATTCCCCAAACTCTAGGCCAAGTCATATTTATTGTTTGTTGCTGTTACACCTTAAGAAGGAAGCAGTCAGTAATGTTTTGTAAATTGAGCATTTTTTTCTTACGTATTGACAAATATGAAAATAGTTCATTATTAATATGAATTTATAATAATAATTGTCAACTTTCTTTTAGGAAGAAATGCCAATATTAATGTTTAGCTCACTTTCTTCTTTATTAGTTCTTTGAAAACTTCTAAATGTAAATATAACAGCACTAAACACTGTGTGTGTGATGAGCAGTATCAGTCAATAATTCGATTTGCATGATCTGAAAACGGGCAGGGAAACACCCTGGACAGGTTGCAGGACCCTGTGCACTGGTTGCCAGTCCATCACAGGACAGAGACATAAACACTCATACCTATGGCAATTTATCATCTCCAATCCACCTGACATGCATGTGTTTGGATGGTGTGAGGAGCCCAGAGTTCTAGGAAGAAAGCCACGCATGCACGGGGAGAACATGCAAACTCCTCATAGAAAGGACCTGGACCGTCTAGTAATCGAACCAACTGATTCTGAACTGCGGGGCTTCAGGGAGCAAATAAAATTTGATTTGATGTAAATTCGGTGTAAAGGAAAGCTGACATTCCTGAAAGCTGAAAATTGCTCAGACTTTACTTCTTTTTGAGCGCTCACCTATAGTCTTTCTTTCTCTTGTGCTATTGCACAGCTGCTCTTTTCAGGAAATGAAGTGAAAGTGACTATCCTTGTCATTGTGAAGCACAGCACAGTACAGCACGCAGTGAACCACAACAAAATTACACCTCTGCATTTCACCCATACACATACAGCAGGGGACAGCTATTGAAAGTGCCCCGGGAACAGTGACGGGGACAGTACTTTGCTCAAGGGTACCTCAGGGCAACGTACTAGTCTGGGATTCGAACCCATGACCTTCTGAGCCTGGGGCCAACTTGCTAACCACTAGGCCACTTTTGCCCCACAAATGCTCACTCTAACTCTCTCTAGTCATATTAATAATAAAAAAACTGATAACGGTACTATCTGTTGGGTTGGGTACGTGCCTCAGGAGTTATGGATCAAGAGGCCTCAGGTTTGAATCCAACCTCTAGCACTAGCACCATTGGGTTCCTGAGCAAGACCCTTAACCCCGAGTTGCTCCAGGGGGACTGTCCCTGTAATTAGGACATGGAAGTCGCTCTGGATAAGAGCATCTGCTAAATGCCGCAAATCTGTCGCCCATTTTTAGTGTTGACATAAAGCTTAACTGCAAAAGAAAAACGTGGACAAATATATACATTCTCTGTGGAAGCTTCTTATGGTTGCTTTTGTGTGCATATGTGTGTGTCAGTTTGTCAGTTTTGGCAGCTGGCCCTTAGTATAGAAGCCTGTGCTGTGTGTTTATCCTTAAGCACAGGCTTAAAGTTTTGCACAGAATGTGTGTGTGTACATGCATGTGTATGTGGACTGTCAGTGTGGCCAATCAGTGTAAATATATATTTGACTTCTATGTTTCTTAGCACTGGCTCAAGGAGTGTTGTGTGTGTGTGTGTGTGTGTTTGTTTGTGTGTGTGTGGGTGCACACACCACCTGCCCTTTTTACTCCTTATCATTCCAGGTTTCTCAGAATGATCCTTCAAAAAACAGGTGCATGCACACACACACACACACACACACACACACACACACACACACACACAAAACACACTCCTTGAGCCAGTGCTAAGAAACATAGAAGTCAAATAGAATAGAATAGAATAGAATAGAATAGAAAATCCAAATACGGGTGAGGGGAGGAAGTGAAAGTGACAACTTTTCATTGTGAAGCCTAGCACAACACAGTGAGGCACAACGAAATGCCGCCTCTGCATTTAACCCATACACACATGTGCAGCAGGGAGGAGCTATTTAAAGCATCCAGGGACAGAGATGGGGACGGTACCTTGCTCAAGGGTAACCTACTGATCTGGGATTTGAGCCCATGATCTTCCAATTCTGGAGCCTAGTCCCTAACCGCTAATCTGCTTGTGAAGACTCGGTGCTGTTTCCGGATTCAAGTCTCTGCATTTAAAAGACTGCATTTACATTTTTTATACTAGTTATAAAGTGTTCATGGAATATAGTTCAAGAAGCCCCACTCCATCATCACAGCTGAACAAAGAGAAGCACGTTTTAGCGTCATCAGGAATAGTTGGGTTGTGTGTGTGCTGGAGCTAAATGTGGACTACAAAACTGACCTCCAACTTTTACAGCTAAAAGATGTCTTCAGACTGCAGATCATTCACACCCCAGAATAAAAGGTCTGCAGCCTGCAGTGGGCATGATTTGCATATGGATGATCTGCAAAACTGAAGTTCAAGAAACTGTTTTTCCCCCTCTGGGCGCTGGATGTGTGGCTCTGGGTTAAATGTAGAGAAAGCATGCTTCAGTATGTACCATGGTGTGCTCACAATGACAGACAGTCACTTTCACTTTCATGTCATAAAAAGAGCTTTTTGTCTTTGTTGGTGCATCAGCTGCCAGGCCATAAGCACCATTGGTAATAGCATTTCCTGCACTACCTTAATAACCATTTACGGCATTTAGCAGACGCTCTTATCCAGAGCGACTTCCATGTCCTGATTGCAGGGACAGTCCCCCTGGAGCAACACTGGGTTAAGGGTCTTGCTCAGGAACCCAATGGTGGTAGTGCCAGAGGTGGGATTCGAACCTGTGATCACTTGGCCCATAGATCCATAGGCAAGTATCCTAGTACTAGAAAACCAACACCCATAGATATGACTTTATCGTGAGAGCAGATGAACACATTTTTTTGGAGCAGAGCCATTAGACCACAAAAGCGGAGCACACTGGTTGGAGAATGAAACTGTCAGCCTGGTGTCTGTTTACGGAAAAGCCCTGGTAAACGGACCCATTCGGGTTGCTTACAAAGCTGCAAGCAGGTACACCGAGAACTCATAGAGATGGGACAGGCTGTAGCCAGAAGTACCTGAAGAGTAAGGTTTTGTTATTTGAGTCAAACCTTACACACTATTTGCAAGACTGGGTTGTGAGCAGTGAGTTTGTCTTCTGCATTTGCATTGCAGACACATCAGGAGTGACAACACATACCAGTAGCAAGAGCATTGAGATGCATAGCTGGGCCTGAGGGGCAGTTATGGGGTTAGTGCCTTACCCAAGCCTTGCTCAAGGGCACTTCAGTTGCAGATGTGGGAGTGAAGTAATGTTGTTCACTCATCTCACTCTCGGCCGAGCCTATCAGTCCTGGAGCTGGCAACCTCATCTCAACCTCATCTCTAGCATTAGGACTTGGCATCCTATATCATTTCATTCATAAATTACCTACTACTTAATACTAAATTAATAAAAAAATATTCAGTATATTCAGGTGGTCAGCTGACCTCATTCTTAGGGCATATAGCGTTGCTGATCCGAGACCTGACCAACTTCAGGAACTCCAGATCATAGCACTGCCCCTACAGGCTTGTGCAGTAGGCACTAGGCATGATGGCTGTGTCACTTCATGCGCTTCACTTCCTACGCTGATGCATCCATCACTCTGGAACAGGGTAAAACTGGACTCATCAGACCACACGACCTTCTTCCATCGCTCCAGAGCTCAATCTTTATGATCCCCAGCAAATTGAAACCTTTTTTGAGATTAGCATCACCGATCATTAGCTTTCTTAAAGCTACACAGCAGTTTAGTCGCAATCCCTTGAGTTCCCTTCGCATTGTGTGGAAATGCTTTTACTTTCACTATTGAACAGCCGTGAGTTCTGCGGTTGTTTTTTTAATGATTTGACTTCACCAAACGTTTAAGTGATCGCCGATCATTCAAGATTTTTTTCCACACACATCCGTGAAGATGATGGATCGTCACTATCCTTCCAGTTTTTAATGTGTTGGACAGTTATTTACCCAGTTTTAGTAGTTTCAGCATCTCCTTGATGTTTTCTTTGCTTGATGCATGCCAATAATTTGACCCTTCTGAAACCGGTTAACTTTCCCAAGACCACAGGATCTTAGTCTTAGTGTCTTAATCTTAGTGTCTTCTGACATGGTTGTTTAAGTAATGAGAAACTTCTCACTGCACCAGTTAAGGTTAAATAACTTGTTGCAGCTCAAACATAATCTTCCATTAAGTAATTATCCAATGGGACCTATTTACCTACCCATTTGCTTTGTTAAATCCAGGCAGCATATTTACTTTCTCACTCATTTTCTGAGCTGCTTGTCCTAATTATGGTTGTGGGGGGCGCTGGAGCCTATCCCAGCTCTCACAGGGCAAAAGGCGAGGACACACCCTGGACAAGTTGCCAGCCCATCGCAACATCGGGACAGTGGGGATTAAAAAGCTTCAATTGACTTGTCTCATTCTAAAAGTGATTATTTTGAGAATCATCTATTGACCACATCCAATGCTGGTTCTTCTGCCACTGCAAGGAACCTTGAACATTGTGTATCCAACACTACGCAGATCATAGATAGTCACTTATCTAACAAGTCAGCGCTAAAGAGACTAACACACTCCAGCGTAAACACTCTTTATTGAACTGCATGTTTACCATGTGCATCTGAAGCGTTTCTTAGTTTTTAATTGTTGCTTTGAATTTCATTTGTATTGCATGAACAAAATCCATCCCCTGGGGCTTTCATTGAAGTAGATGGCTTATAACTAACCACCCCCCCCACACACACACACACACCCCACTGTGCATGAAATGGAACTGACAATGACATTATTAAATGGAAGGGAAGCATTCATGGCAAGTTAGTCCTTTTGAAAACACTGCAGGCACAAGCAGCACTTTGGCCCGCAGCTCTTAGTTCTGATCTAGGATCAGCTCCCGCCATCTGTACATTCATATTCATTAGAATATGAAAGGTGTAAAGTGAGCAAAAGCAAGTGTAAACAAGCATAATTGCCCATTTATCCCAAATGGACTTCATCAGCCAATTCATCATTAATGCAAAAAAATCCCAGAATATTATACCAAACTATGAAGTTCACATCTGGAAACTAAGCTCCAAAAATGGCCTTTTTTCATGCCGTCCCAACACTTTTAGCAATATCCTCTAATTCACTATTCCAAACAAAGTTATTGGGAGTGTTGCAGTCCAGACTGAATTGATTGTAGAAATGAACGGAGCAGGCAATCGAATATAGAACATTTCCACATATAAGTCTTAAAGGCAGGCTAGTATAAATAGCCTATTTAATTCTAAGGGATAAAGAATGGCTAGGATATTGTCAAGATATACAATGACCGTTTTATAACATATGATGCCTACTTTTCATGCCTTGGCTTTCCCCTTTAAATAAAAGTGAAAAGTTAATATTTTAATGTAATGTTCATTGGGTTACATGGCATATATGTAAGTATTTATGACAACTGACAGCATTTATAAATGCTTTTAATGAGAAGTAGTGCTTGTCACGAAGGCTGCATATGGCTTTTGTGTTAGTGTTTAGGGACTAGGACCTGGGAAGGTCATGGATTTGAATCCCATGCCCTGAGGTACCTTTGAGGAAGGTGCTGTCCCCATCACTGCTCCCCAATTGCAGGACTGCCTCTGCTGCATGGTGTGTGTGGGTAAAAAGCAGAGGTTTCATTTCATTGTGCTTCACTGTGTGCTGTGCTTCACGATGGCAAATAGTCACTTTCACTTCATGTAGATACCATGTAGCTTTATGATCGCTACCCTAAAGTGTTGCCAAATAGAAATAAAATAGCATTGTACAAACTACATGGCTCAACCATCAGTCAGTCATCCTGAATCAATTAGTTTTCTTACAACAGAAACCGCATACGCAAGTCTAGTAGCACATCTTTCAGACAAACTATCCCTTTAAACATATCTGCGTTCAGCTCTGTTATGCTGACAGATGCTATTTCAGGTTGGTGGCAAAAGGAGGTTCTGGGGTCAGCGTGGAACCGATAGCTGGCCACAGGCCACGCTGCAGATCAGGTGCAGAGGGCAGAGCAAAGCGCTGACAGCAGGACACTGCCCATCCACCTAGAGTCTGTTACAGCCTTTGTTTGTTCATACACACTCACTGTGGACACACAGCTACCATGTTAATGCCAACAGCAGGCTCTCCTAGAGGAGCAGCAAACGGCCCTTAAAGGAGCAGTTCAGTTAAACATCACAGTCACAATGTGTTTGCTTCATTTCTGCTTTTCTGATATATCAGTGAAACATACGTTTTTATCTATGAAATAATTAACTCATTTGTAAAAAAAAAAAAAAAAAAAAAGTTGTAAAGGTGACTTTGTACAGCTGCTAACCAAACAGAATGTTAAGATTAAAAATGATGCACTGTATTTTCTGATCATATATTTGATAAATAAAGATTATATAGATTGTAGATTAAGTAAAGAAATAAAGATCACTGTTTTCTTTCTGCATTTTTCCAAATTCTTGCTTTTAAAAGAAGCCTTTTGTCTCTTTTTGTGTTGCAGCTGTTTCCGCCATGAGAAGCAGTGCCTCAGCGTTCGGCTTTGCTGTAAGTGCACCGTTCTCCTGCTGCCTCAGAACTAATCTGATGGCTGTGACTGTTCATCAGTGCTGATTTGTCTGTGTTTTCTTTTCCAGTTTGACGCCACGCTGGACGTGCTGTCCTCCATCATCGTGCTGTGGCGCTACAGTAATGCAGCTGCAGTGCACTCAGCCCACAGAGAGTACATGTGAGTCCTTCTGCTGCCACTGTGCTGGGTGTTTGGGTTTGGTGCTGCCCCTGGAGCTGGAAACAAGCCTTAAAGGGCCTGTTTCACTGGAAATGTTCCCTTTTTCTAAATACAAGAACTTACTGTTGTTTTAAAACGTATGTAAAGCAGAAAACTTCACTTTATGCAGTCCATGCAGGCAAATTCAGCTGCAGTGATTTTGTGATGTCACAAAATGTAGGACATTTACCTGGTGTATCTTCCATCTTTGCTTTATTGTCTTCTTCTTTTGGCTGCTACCATTTAGGGGTCACCACAGCAAACCATCTGTTTCAATTTCCTCCTGTCCTCTGCATCTTTCTTCTTCAAACCGACCACCTGCATGTCCTCTCTCACCACATCCATAAACCTCCTCTTTGGTCTTCCTCTTCTCCTCTTTCCTGGCTTTCCTGGCAGCTCCAGCCTTAACATCCTCCTCACATGTCCAAACCAACCCAACCTTGCTTCTCTAAATTTGTCTCCAAAACATCCTGAACTGTCTCTCTAATATACTAATTTCTAATCCTGTCCATCCTCGTCACACCCAACAAAAATCTCAGCATCTTTAACTGTGAGACCTCCAGTTTCGCCTCCTGTCTTTTCATCGGTGCTATCATCACCAACCCTTATAGCCTAGCTTGTCTCACTACCGTCCTGTTAACCTTCCCTTTCACTCTCTCTGGCACCTGTCTATCACAGATCATTCCTCACACTCTTCTCCACCCTGCCTACACTCTTTTCTTCACCTCTCTTCCACATTCGCCGTTACTCTGAACTGTTGATCCCAGTTATTTAAATTCCTTTACATTTGTCACCTCTACTCCCTCCATCATAACCACTCCACACTCATTCACACTCATGTATTCTGCCTTTGTTCTTCTCACTTTCATTCTTCTCTTCTCAAGAGCATGTCTCCACCTCTCCACATTCTCCTCAAGCTGCTCCCTACTCTCGCTACAGATTACAGTATCATCAACAAACATCATCGTCCCCTCGGGACTCCTGTCTAAACTCATCTGTCAACCTGTCCATTACCATTGCAAACACAAATGGCCTCAACACTGATCCTTGATATAATCCAACCTCTACTTTAAACTGTCACTCCTTCTTCAGACCTCACCACTGTCACATTTCCCTCATGTGTAATTATTAGGACACCCTGTTAAATATTCAGTTCTTTATTAAGAAATGTTCACATATCAATGTCTAATATTGTTTTTATTTATCTCTGGAAAAGGAAGGGATTTAATTCCAGATAAACAACCAAAATTATACTTGATTTATTCATTAAACAAAAGATATCAACAAAATCACTCCATTTCTTAGTTTTCAGCCAGTCCTTGGTGGATTTACTGGTATGAATCATAATCAAGGGCAGTGGTGGCCTAGTGGTTAGGGTGTTGGTCACATGATTGGAGGTACCCTTGAGCAAAGTGCCATCCCGGTCACGCTCCTCCCTGCGATGGGCTGGTGCACCTGTCCACACCTGTCCAGGGTGTGTTCCCCCCCGTCCTTTGCCCTGTGTGAGCTGGGATGGACTCCAGCACTCCCCCGCGACCCTGTTTGGGACAAGCAGCAGGAAATGACTGAAATTGGAATTGCCTGGAATGCTGTATTTGGTTTATGCCAGATATGTTCTCCGTTCTGGTGTCCAAATAATTCAATTTTAGACTCATCTGTCCAAAGAACATTATTCCAGATGTCCTGATCTTAGTCTACATTCTCTCTGGCAAACTTCAGTTGAGGTGCAAACCTCCTTCAAAATGCTGAGTAACGATGTTCTAATTATGTGCACCCTATGTGCTACACCTGTGTGTGATTTGAGCCATTTTAATTGGGAAGAAAAGGTGGGGGTGTCCTAATTTACTCCTCACCAGAGGATATTTGTAAAATTACATTTTACAGAAGATTCTGAGAAGCCTTTTCTTCACTTTTAATTGTTTAGTTACATTACTTGAATCTCCCAGTCTTGATAAAAAGTGAGATTAAATATTCATAGTGTCCTAATTTTTAACATGACAGTATATCCTGTACTACTCTGATATACTTCTCTGCCCCTTCTGACTTCCTCATACAAAACCACAGCTCCATTCTAGGAACCCTTTCATGTGTTTTCTCCAAGTCCTCAAAGGCACAATGCAACTCCTTCTGACCTTCTCTGTACTTCTCCATCAACACCCTCAGAGCAAACATTGCATCTGTTGTGCACTTTCTTGGCATGAAACCATACTGCTGTTCACTGATCATCACCCCTTTTTTATCTTATCATCCATTACTCTTTCCCATAACTTCATGCTGTGGCGGATCAACTTTATCCCTCTGTAGTTATTACAGCCCTGTGCATCACACTTATTCTTGAAAATCAGTACCAGTACACTTCTCCTCCACTCCTTGGGCATCTTCTCACTTTCCAAGACCATGTTAAACAATCTGGTCAGAAACTCCACTGCCATCTCTCCTAAACACCTCCATGCTTCCACCGCTGTGTCATCTGGACCAACAGTCTTTCCATTTTTATCCTCTTCATCGCTGCCCTTGCTTCCATAATTTGCTGTACTTCCTGGATCAGTATCCTCACTTCATCTAACCTTCTCTCTTTCGTTCTCTTCATTCATCAGCCCCTCAAAGTATTCTTTCCATTTGCTCAACACTCTCTGTTCACTTGTGAGTACATTTCCATTCCTATCCTTTATCACCCTGACCAGCTCTGTCTCTCTGTCTAGCCAATCGGTATAGGTCCTTTTCTCCCTCCTTACTGTCCAACCTCTCACAAAATTCACCAAACACCTTATCTTTTGCCTTCACCCTGTGGTTCATCTCCTTGTACACCTGGCAACTTTCTTCATCTCTCTGACTGTCCCACGTCTTCTTTGCCTCCCTCTTCTACTGTATTCACTCCTGGACTTCTGGGTTCCACCACCAGGCTTCATCGTTCTTGTTCTTCTATAAAGTAAATTTCTAGTGGTCTGCCTTGTCACTTTCACAGCAGTTGGCCAGTAATCTGGTAACTCTTCACTACCCCCCAGTGCCTGTATTAACATCTGCATGAATTTGTCCTTGCAGTCCTCCTTCTTCAGCTTCCACCACTTGATCATCAACTCTGTCCTCACTTTCCTCCTCTTCTTGACCTCCACGGTCATTCTACAGACCACCATCCTGTGCTGTTTAGCTACACTCTCCCCTGTCGCTACTTTGAAGGCTCCAATCTCCTTCAGACTGACCCTCCTACAAATGATATAATCCACCTGTGTGCATCTTCCTCCACTCTAATACGTACACACTGGCTTGTGTATTCCTAGTGGCTGTATTACATGAATGCCTTATGACCCTTATAAATGCAAGCAATTTCCTGTTTAATTTTCCATTCCATTCCAACATTAACACATTATATATTTGTATTTAAATATACATTTATAATTATCCCAAAAATGAGTTGTTTTAATTGTTCAACAGCAATGACAATTAATGGTGTAAAGAAAATGACCCAAGGTGTTTCTGAAGTGTTTTAGTAGGGAATCAGTGAATGAACTGGGACAAAGCACAGATACGGCTTGTGCTATGCTCCTGTCGTTCTACCGTTTGCATCTACTTTTGCATCGAGTACGTACTGATAAAGGAAGACTTGATGCATGTGTAGTAAAAGGCATTCAACACTGGCATGTTTAATTAAAATAACCCCAATGACGTGTTCCTATCATTTTTATGTTGCCACTGCACTGAGAGTCTCCCAGGTCCTGATTTCCTCCTGCAGTTCAAAGATGTGCATGTCAGTTGGAGATGCTAAATTGCCCCCTAGGTGTGAGTGTGTGTGTGTAAATCTGTGTGGGTGTGAATGTGCTTGTCTATGTATCTGCCCTTTGAAAGATTGGCGACCTGTCCACAGAGTATTTCCCCGCTTTTTGCACTGGTAAAGCTGGTATAGACTCCAGCACCCTACTTGATAAGGATAATTGACTCAGATAAACTGATGGATGGATAAACACTTTTATGGCTCTTTCAAACTGGTCTTAATTTGAGTTAAAGTGGGTGTACAGTTTTGTAGTTCTACTAATAATATCAATGATTGTCCTTAATACTTACTTTAATATTACACTGCCTCCCCACACTTACAGATAATACTAGCAAACGTTTCTACTGTAATAATGTGCTGATGTGCCTCAGGGTGCTTTTTTTTCTTCTCAAGTTCCCAAGTAAATGAGAGTATCATAAAATGTGGTTGCTGAATGAATAGATAAACAGATAAACAAATGAACACAGCTAAAATTGCAAAAGATAAATGTGTGTGCCTCAGCTTTATATAATACGCAATAAGGGCATGCTAAGATTGGCTGGAAGTATTTAATTGGATTCAACACACATTAAGATGAATGTTATTACCATCAGAAGGCGTTTTATAAGATCTTAGAAGGCGTTTTATAAGATCTTATGGGTCTAATTGCTTTACACAGACATTGAGGCAGGTCGACTCTAATGTTATTGGGATCATAACTGTTTCAATACACTTGTTACATTATATGGAGTAAAGGATAGGTTGCAAACTATCATATCCCAGGGCAAGCCAGGATCCAATATCCAAAAATCCAGAAGGCACAGCTTACAAACGCTCAAAGAGACTTCACAATATTCTTAAATCTTAAAGGAGCTTAAATAGAGTCCCTGATGACTCTTAGCTGTGCTGATGTAACAGAGAAAGGGGCATGGCCACTGGTCACCTGACCTCTGGTTAGGGTGATCGGTGACATGCTGAACGAGGCTAATTGAGTAATACGAACTATTTATAACAGCAAACTTCATTTGACTTATAAATGTATAGCTACAAACAAATATGCACACGTGAGATCCTGCTGGTGTGGGTTTCCTCTCTTTCAGTGATGCTATCAACAGCATTCTGAATGCTAATGGCCTCTTCTTATGAATAAAGGCCACTGATTTTAAACTAATTTATTTGTAACTACATTTAACTGAGTAATTACAACAGCACTAGTGCTTCATGATCAAATTTGCTTTAGCCTTGCCTTATTGTGCACCAAACTGGATACTAGTCTTTCTATTAATGATTAAATGGCACCGGAATAACAAAACATTTTTTTTATACAATTATCTGCACAAATTGCTTATTAGTAGCAACATTGTTTCCAAACTTTTGAACGGTGAAATTTTAACTTCTTGTAATGAAGAAACACTAAAAAAAGTTCAGTGAAATCTGGCAGTAAAGTAGGATCACCATATCCTCTGTGTGTGAGGCCTTTGCTGGGCTGAGAGAAACTGTGCCGTGATGGAGGAGAGCCAGCCGGCGGGTCTCGTGAGACCCGGCTGAGGAAGCTAAAGCCAGGCTTTAGGCTTGGAGAGCATCCATTAGATAGGCTCGCTCTGTTCTGAGGCATGTTATCAGTGCTGGGGAAGAGAATAGTGATGGCTAAAGGTCAGCAAAGCTTTATGTTCTGTTTGAAAGGCAAAGAAGTGTAGAACAAGCAGGGTGAGAGTGAAGGAGTGGAGATAAGTGGGCTACTGGCCAGAGGAAGAGATAGAAGATACAGAGAATTGTTCATACCTGATATCAATACTAATTCCTCATATTTTTATCCAGTCTTCTTGCCAGTTTGCTGAAGGCTAGGATGTGTTCCTTCTGAAAAATGTTTAGTGCCATTGCATCTTATCAAACTGCCACTAACAGGGTGTTATTGGACAGATCAACACTCAGGGAGGAGAAAACTTACTGCCAGTTCTCTTACATCAGCCAACAGATGCCTGTGTTGGCTGGCATAGTGTTTTGGGGGAGAGGGAGGACCATCCTGCCCACCCACTGAGAGCAAGGCCAGTAAAGCTCTCTCGGAGCTCTGGACATGGATAGCTGTGGAATTGCTTGGCATTAAGCTTGTGATGTCGTCATGTCAACTACTTTAGCCATCCAGTGTCTCCTCTTTCTGATACTCTTAAAAAAGAAACTCCTTTCTGCTTTGAAAATGGCAAGGAATTCACGGTAGATTTTAAGCAACAAAGTTACTCATTCATATTACATGCATATCTGCAAAAAAGTAACTAACTTTCTGACTACATAACAGTAGGATTTTTGAGCTTAAACCATGAAAGTGCCATCGGCTTCACAGATGTTTGTGATCACTCATTGGTGTGTTTCATTGCACCCTTAGTGCATGAACAAGATACCAAGGCTTGCTTCTACCGTTTGGAGCCTGTAGTTGCCGTTGTTTTTAAATGAGCAGCAATAGGGCAGCGGTGGCCAGAGTTGGCCACAGGATCGGAAGATTGTGGGTTCAAACCCCTTACCAGTAGGTTGCTGTGAGGTACCCTTGAGCAAGGTACTGTCCCTGTCACTGCTCCCCAGGCGCTTTCATAGCTGCCCCCTGCTGCACGTTGTGTGCATGGGTTAAATGCAGAGGTCCAATTTTGTTGTAGTTCACTGTGTGTTCTCACAATGAAAAGAAGAGTCACACTTCATTAATTAAAATTAAAATGCTGCGCCAATGTGATTCAAGCATTGCCCGCGGCACCAACTAAAGTGCAAACCAATAGCAGCACTTATTTTTTTCCACTTCAGGTACTGACACACACCCATCAGCATGAATGTGGGCTTTGCTGTCTCATGAGGGAAGCTGTTGTGATGCTGATTGTTTAGACAAAGGATGACATCATGGAGCCTGCCTCGCCTGCCTCAGTGTTCAGCTGGGGGAGAGTGAAAGCAGAGACAGGTGAGGTTGAGACCGCAGTGTGCTTCTGTATTCCGCAGAGAGGCAAATGGTGAAGAAAGTGCTCTTTTATTGGCAGAGCTAAAAGCCGTTTGCGGAGTTGAATGTTCTCCAGCCTTTTACTGCCTCTGGTTATATCTCAGTTTAAGCTGCACTTCTGCCAGTGCCTTCACTTGTGCTCAGTTCCAATCATTAAAGCTCCAAGAATACAAAGAAAACAGATGGGCAAATGAGGAAAGATATATATATACACACACATTATATATATATATATATATATATATATATATATATATATATATATATATGTATATATATGTATATGTGTGTGAGAGAGAGAGAGAGAGAGAGAGAGAGTCTGGCACTGTGAAAGGCACAGTGGTGATCTGTGAGCATGCAGCTCGTTTGAACAGCCTCTAATGAGAAAAGCAGGTTGTCCGTGTCACTCGCTTCGTTAGCCAGCAGATCCAGCACATACACACACACACACTCACGCACATTAAGGACAGAAAGAAGGAGTGGAGATGAACAAGGACACAGAAAATAACGGGAAGCATCAGAGGGAACAATAAAGAGAGAATGAGGATGAGGCAAGAAATAGGAGGTACTCTGTACTGTATCACTTGCTCTGGATAAAGGTGTGTTCTGTTTAGGTAACAAGGATGGCAAATAGAATGAGGCTTTGAGGATGAGGCAGTGAAGATAAGGCAATAATGAGTCCCCAGGAGACACTCTGTACTCCGTTTAAGCAGTCATTTAAGATAATGGTGTCTCCTATATTAATATATATCTCAAAGGAAGTGAGTCAGGATAAGGCAATGAGGGTAAAATACCCTGGATGACGCAGTTAGGAAGTATTGGTGGTAAAGAAACAATGAAGATGAAGTAGCAAGGCTGAGACTGTGAAAATTAGTCAGTGAGGGAGGAATAATGGGGATGAAATAGTGTGAATGAGGCAAAGAAGATAATGTTGAAGATGAAATAGTGAAAGAGCAAAAATCAAATGGGGAAGGTGAGGCAGTCAGGATGTAACGGGGAAGGTGAGGCAGTCAGGATGTAACGGGCAAGGTGAGGCAGTCAGGATCTAATGGGCAAGCTTAGGCAGTCAGGATGTAACCAGGAGGGTGAGGCAGTCAGGATGTAACCAGGAGGGTGAGACAGTCAGGATGTAATGGGCAAGGTGAGGCAGTCAGGATCTAATGGGTAAGGGTGAGATAGTGAAGATGTATTGCAGAAGGTGAGGCAGTAAGGCACCAATAGTGAGGTTGAGTCAGATGAAATAGGTACAGTGAGGCAGTGACTATGAAATGGGAAGCGTGAGGCAGTAAAGAAGGGAAAGGGATGATGTGGCTGTGAAGATGGAATGAAGAAGGTGTGGAAGGGAAAATGATATGTGGAGGGTGAGACAGTGAACGTGCCAGTTTAAACTTCCAAGGAGAAACCTTTGGCTTTTCCTCGCTGCCTTTATTAAGGCGGAGACTGAGCAGCCAGACAGCGTAAACAGACCCTTCACAATCTGGCCATGCTCAGCCAGACAAGCTGCACACACACACACACACACTCACACACACACACAGCTTGTGACTTTTGTACAGCAGCAATTGAGCTCTACTGTCCTGGTTTAATTGAATCCATGAAGCTCTTCTGAGACTCTTGCTGGCAGCATGCATGCAGGCGTGGGTGGGAGTGTGTGTGTGTGTGTGTGTGTGTGTGTGTGTGTTTTGCTAATGAGGCACCACATCAGCAGAGGTTTAAAGCTTACCAAGCTTCACAAAATTGCATGTTGAGAAGGATCCAAAATCACCAGCTAAAGGTTATGCATGAGAAGCTTCTCTAGAACCGCAAGAATCTTTAGGTTGAAATAAACTCCTAATTCAGTTCGCTACATTTATCCCATTCGAGTGCGGATCACAGGATGGTGATTCGTATTGTGGCTTCACAACGTGAGAAATAAAGATGAATTATTGGGGATGAGGCAGTGAGGATGGAGTCCAAGGGAGAAATCGTGAGGAGGAGGAGGAGGAGGAGGAGGCAGTCAAGGTGAATTGGTCAACACTGGCCGGGGGAAGTCTTTCGGGATGATACTCGGACCGAGAGGTTGCAGGTTCGAATCTTACCTCCAGCACTACCATCACTGGGTTCCAGAGCAAGAAGGTGCTCCTAAGTTGCTCCAGATGGATGAGTTTATACGTTTTTAAAACAGTTAATAAACATACGTTGCTGAAATGTATGCTTTTGCGGAAAATGTTTTTTAGATTGAATTAGCCCTTTTATTTTGGCAGAGAAAACTACAGGGCAATACTATTAATAATAAATTATATAATCAATACATTATTCATCACTATTTATTTGTTAACAAAATCTGCTTACAAAGGAAAAGGTGATAAATTGCACTTCACGTTAAACAAATGGACACAATTACAATGTGCAGACCGAAAGCAGGAATATAAGATCAGTGTCACTGTGTTGTAGGTTTAGGTTGAATTTTGGCACTGCTGTTTGTGTTTTCGCTTTATGGCTACAGATGGCGTTCGTTCATGCATCTGTTGTTTTGCTTTATTCTGCACTTGTAGCGGGAGGTTGTGTTTTCAAGTGGAATCAGGCTTGTGCCGTTGTTCACCCTCTGGAGACTCACAAATGTCTCACAAAGGACCATTTCCTACCTCTTTTATCCTTCCGAATTCAACAGACTGCTTTTACTACTGATGATCTGTTCTGCTTTGCTCATCTTTACCAGGGGTGTTAGTATCAGTGGAGGGCACGGTACCATACCAGTCTAGCACACATGATTAAACAGAGGCCTTCCTGGAAATAAGCCAATGAGTAATGCTTAACGTCTGGTGGCAAAAGTCCACACTTAACTTATAAGTGAAAGTGATTATTTGTCAGTGTGAACAGAACACACCGTGAACCGCAGCCTCTGCTTTTCACCCACACACACTATGCAGCAGGGGAAGCTATTTAAAGTGCCCCGGGAGCAGTGATGGAGACGGTACCTTGCTCGAGGGGACCTCAAGCCAACCTACTCGTCCAGGATCCCATCCCCCGATCTTCTGATCCTGGGGCCTAGTCCCCTAAACACCAAGCCACCTCTGCCCCTAAATAGTCCCTTTGGCAGGAGTGTAAATTCTTCTATAAAAACAAATGGAAAGATTTTCTTTCTTGCTCGATTAAAAGTAAAAAGTAAAGGCTCTAAAAGGTACTCGGAGTAAAAAAGTAAAAATGCTTTGAAGGTCAATTCTAACTGCTGTTTCTGTGCAAAGATGAGCCTCACTCAGTATTAATATGATTTAAAGACTATAGGCAGGTTAACCAGGTTGGACAAAGTTATCATCATGACAGATTTTTAAGAGGGATGTGATGCTTGGCTGTTCATTAACATCCCGATGTGCTTTTTCCCCACATAAAACCTGCAACTAAACTAGCTGTGCAGATTCCTCATCCCAACAATGTTTTATACCTGTGATTATATGATTATAATGCACCTTAACAGCTTTATAACTGATTGCTCTGCATGATTTTGCATGTTCTCCCTGTGTCTGCTTGGGTTTCCTCTGGGTGCTTCAGCTTCCTCCCTCTGTCTAAAAACATGCAAGTCAGGTGGACTGGGGATGCTAAATTGTCCATAGGTGTGAGTAAGTGTGCTTTTCTGTGTGTCTCCCATGCGATGGACTGGTGACCTGTCCATGGTGTGTCCCCACCTTTCTCCCTGTGAGAAGAAGAAGAGAGTGCAGGCAGCTTGGAAAGGGTGGAGAAAAGTAATGTGTGACAGACAGGTACGAGCCAAAGTGAAAGGTACAGGATGGTAGTGAGACCAGCTATGTGATATGAGTTGGAGATGGTGACGCTGACAAAAAGATGATGTGAGAGAGAGGTGTCAGAGTTAAAGATGCTGAAGTTTTAGTTGGGTTGGTTTGGACATGTCCAGAGGAGAGATGAGGATTATATTGGGAGGACGATGTTGAAGATGGAGCTGCCAGGAAAGAGGAGAAGAGGAAGACCAAAGAGGAGGTTTAAGAATGTGGTGAGAGAGGACATGCAGGTGGTGCGTTTTTATGTTTTAAATTTATAGACCTCTGTCCATTCAAAGAGGTGGAAGCTGTCCAGGTATGTTGTCAAGATGCACATTGTGTGCAGAGACTTTGACAGCACAGCTTTATTCTACAACCAGATATTCCTCTTACGATATGCTCTATTGACCTAGAGAGGGCACTGCCTTCTAACCACTGCTGTTGTCAAGTCTGATCAAAAGCCTGATTTCTCGTATTTTGGCACACATTTCAGACCCAGGCTCAGTTTTGTTGAATCTAATTAACATTTAAATAAAAAACATTGCAAATAGACCTCGTGTTATGCAAAAGAAGAAACAGTGCCATGATCAGTTTCTGAAAGAATGAAAGTAATTGAAATGTATCAGTTTGGAAAGGCTAATCATTTCTGAGTTTCTAGGACTGCAGAAATCTGCAATCCTGAAATGTTTGAAAAATCATGGGATTGCCCTCCAAGCTCTCCAGGAATCAAGTTTACTTGAAGGTGTTCTAATGCAGGTCTGATGGTACAGCACATTGCTAATATTGAACTTTTGCGGTTCGGGTGGGATTTGAAAGCGTCCTAAAATCCTCGGACTCACGCTTATATCAGCCGTTATCTCAGTAATGACTCAAAGGGCAAAGACAGTGAGCTGAAGCCCTGACCTTTCCGAGACAGGCTTCTGGTGGATTCTTCTCACTTTAAGTCCTGATCACATTGTCAGTATTTTGAGCACGGCCCTGCTTCATATCACCATCATCCACAGTAAAGCCACCCCAGTAAAACAGCACAGCATGCTCATTGTAGGTCCCTTTGCCCGTTTAGGGGCCAAAATGCAGCATTTGTCCTTAGCAACCTGCAAATGTAAATGTTAATTCATGTCCTACCAACTTTAATTGCGACGCAGCAGAGCAGATGCAATGTTCCATCATTGATGACTCTAGGGACGCTGGAGAGGATGTGAGCAACCTGGTTGCTATGGTGACCTCACACTTTTGTCTGTGGATAAAGTGAAAGAGACAGGGCAAGGGGGGATGGTACATGTCGAAGAGCTTTTAAAGGGCACCAAAAAGAAACACTTAAGCTTGGAGGATAAAGATAAAAATGTTAGATACTGTTTTAACTACATGCTGTCCAACTTCAACCAAGTCTTAGGGTATCAATAACCTCCGTTTCAGCCTTTGATGCTTGGGCTCATAACTAGATTTTCACCTGCATTTGTTTCTGCTTTAATTAAAGTGAAATTTAATAGAATTATGTGGCAAAATAGTGCAGGTCAGTGCTTCTACTCCAGAGGTGTTGGAGAAAACTGACCCTCTTGAGCTTGATGCTTGCATGGTGGATGTTTTGTTCATTTGTCAAAATTGTCAAGTATTGGCTCATTGACTTATAGCTGGATGTGCGTGCACTTGAGTAGATGGTAGTAGGGTTGGCATGTTTTCTGTGAAAACAAACGGGAAGAACACCACGTGCAACCCAAATCTCTCTCCAAAAATGCTTTTAAAGTTAATCATTTTTATTAAGTGTAAGGGCTATGCCAAAATGTTGAGTGGTTTCCATAGATATTTTACAGATACTTTGGTATCTTACTATCTGGTGAGGATACATTGAGTTTAGAACTAGAGTTCATGATATAATACAATTATACATCTATAAATAATTTGCAGGAAGGTGATCAAAAAGATCAAATGTAATATATATATATATATAATATATATATAATATATATATATATATATATATATATATATATATATATATATATATATATATAATGTTAAACTGTACTTTTATGGCTAGTAAAACTTCAAATATGATCAATTATTAGACTAATGTAAACACATTCAGTGTAAAAATGAATTTAGGACATCTACACTATATATTCAATATATAATGAGATTTAATATGCAGTTAATGTGCAATTAATCGATTCTGTTCCACGTCATTACGAAAAGGACTGAACATTTCATGAAAATCATGCAGAACAATTAACTTGAAAGTATACGCTGCTGGAGTGCTGGCCTCAAAATGCATCCTCTGTCAGCAGTCCAGCTATAAATAGCTCGTAAATGCTAGCTGGTGTGGATGTGATTTACATTCAGTATCTAAGGCAGAAAACTCCTGTTTTGCTGTTGATTTGACCTTTTGCTGCACTTATTTATTATTTACATGCGTGTGTTTCCTGCAGAGCGTGTGTTATTCTGGGAGTGGTGTTCATCCTATCTGCTCTAACCATCCTGGTGAAAGCCATCCATGCTCTCGCCACTGAAGTCCTGCCTGAAGTGGTAAGAAATGCTGCATACACTCTCACCCCATCACATCAAATCCGAATAAAAGTACATCTGGAGAGGAAACTGTAGCTGTTAGCGGGTGTGGTTGCATCAGATGCTGCTAGATCTCAGTGGACTGTCTAGACGTAGACTGCATTTCAGCTGCCACGCTCTGGGATTGGCACACACTTGCTAGCTTTTGTCAGCCATACAATATTTCTGAATAGGAGAGCTGTCATGGCGGGCAGTGCTGCAGAAGTAGGCGGCTTGTGGCCATTGGCTAGTGATTTGCAAACTGGGTAAAGCTGCAGCCTGGATGTTTGAACGCCTCTTAGTCTCTCTAGAACAGAACAGTAGTCTAAGGGAAGGAGATACAACATTTAGGAGAAAAAGAGAAACAAGGTAGATTAAAGATGGTGCATTGTTTATATGTTAATTGTCAAGCTGACTTTTCTTTACACACAGTCTGAAAAAAGGTATCATCCAGGTAAATGTAATGTACAAACTTTAGACATTTTCCCTCCGATGTACAACAGGGTCCATTAAGGTCATACTGTTTACACTTTTCAGGGGGAAAGAGCCATTTTTTGTACAATTGCCAAGCATCTTTGGAATAGAAGGCTGCAGGAAAAGCTATGTGTGCAGTGGCGTGTGGTAGAATTATGTTTCTTTATCAGAAGAACTGAATATGTTCTCATAAGGATGTCATCCCATTTATAGGCTTTTTTATAGGCACTTTTTTTCTGAAAGCATCTCACTGATGTGTAGGACCAGAGGCGGAGCCAGCTGGGACGGGGGAGTGGCCCCTTATGTTAATATAACTACAGTGAAATAAATGACCTTTTATTATTATTATTATTATTATTATTATAAATGTAAGCTTTATTAGAAGTTTTGAACACATGGCTCTATAACTGTTTCACAAATTCACAAAAAATACCCATAAGAAAAGAAAAACGGCAAAAAGCCTTTAAACCCTAGCGACCATAAGCCATAAGCATAAGTAACCATCAAGAAGGAGGGAGAGATTTGGCAAATGCCAATGTGAATAAAGTGGAAGGTAAAGAGGAAAGACATGGTGAAAATAAAATGAGCAACGATGAAAAGAATCGAAATGAAATCACTTCAAATGATGTCTGTCTGGTATACTGAAAAGGGAAAAAGATCCAGAGTAAAAAACCTTGAACGGGTCAAGCAGTTTGCTGGTTGTGAAACCAGTTTTCTTCAGTCCGACTGCAGTCCGACTGCAGTCCGACTGCATGGGGAGAAAGAGTAAATTTGTTCTCAAGACCGTGTGAAGGGCCACTTCCAGAAAGGTCTCCAGAGAGAACATATGAGTCAGTTTTGTCGGTGCTAGTTGTCATAGCACTATCTGGCCTGCTTTCCCAGAAAGAAACACACACGAGCCACCCAGATTTTCAGAAACAGCAACGTTCGCTCATTGACCCGCTTGGGAAATCATTTCATTTATGAATGGTCCCTCTGCTGAAAGTTTGTGCAAACCGTCCTCTTCATCAGGGCTCAGTCTCTGACCGCAGAGCTTCTGTTTTTTTTATTTTCTTCTCAGCACAGCAGTGAAACTGCTAAAACAGATTGAGCCAAGAGCAGCTCTGTGGTCATAAACTGACCACTGATGAATAACCGCAGTCCATGGGTGTTTCAGAGCCTGTGTTTTATGGCACATTCTATTTTTGATCCGGTCTTAATGGGGACAGGCATTTCATGAATTTTTTAAGTTTGTTTACACTGAGCTAGTCATAAAATCCTGAACATGCACCAGCGGCCTGTGACGTCGACCTGTTTTGCATGAAAGATCTCTCTTTAAAAGAGAACATAGAACGGAAAGTACAGCTTGTGGGCGAGACTAAAGCTTTTCTTTATCTGAGATGCCAGCATGTTCCAAATATCTCTCTAATGGTCACTTGAGCCAAGGTGACCTCAGGCTACAACTGACTAAACCATGGGAATCCTTATAGAAGCAGGAAATATAGCTTTGAAATCATCCACCAATGAGAACCTGAACTTACTGCTTGACCTTGAAGGACATTTCTGCTGATCAACATGAACATGAACGCTTCACTTTCATTCAGGGTCTCCCTTCACACATCTTTTCTTCACCCTCCTCCACAGTTCCTTCTGTTTTTTGACTATCGTCATTTATGGCTTTATGCACAATGATAAAAATAATGGATCATCTCCCGCAGATGCATCAAAACTGAAGTAAGGAACCTTATATGTAAAATATCTCAAAACAAAAATAGTCATCTATACTTGTAGTAAAAAAGTAGTTTCTGATTTTCTGCGGCCCTTGAATACCACTGGAGGAGTGTGTTAGCCCACTTTCTGCTGTCCCAGAGGCTCTACTTTAGTGAGGGTCAGTACAGAGAATACATTTATCATTATGTAGGAAAGTTATGATGATGAGCTGATCAACAACAACCAGCATTAAAGCACTGCCGAATCCTCCAGCTGCATTTGTTAGAAATGGATTTCAGCAATCAGTCATATGGTCATAAGTCATATGTTTTAATATTAGTGATTGCTTAAGTAATTGCATGTGGTTTGGTCATTATTTTCAGTCCTGTGTTCGGTCAAACGAGTGAAAGTGACAACCTTTGTCATTGCGAGGTCACAGCACAGCACACAGTGAACTACTAGCAGTGGGCAGCTTTTGAAAGTGCCCGGGGAGCAGTCAGCAGGCAACCTACTGGTGGGGAATCGAACCCACAATCTGCCGATGCAAGGGCAACTCCCTAACCACTAGGCCACCGCTGCCCCAGCCAGCGCACAGGAGTGCACAGGACAGCTAGATCACTGATCATGCTCTCTGACAAACTGTAGCACAAATGTAGCTTTTATGAAACATTGATCACAACGATCACGGCCACGCAGTGGGTAGCGCTGTCACCTCTCAGTGAGAAGGTCCTGGGTTTGATGCCCAGGCAGGATGGTCCGGGTCCTTTCTTGTTGTCCTCGTGTCTGTGTGTGTTTCCTTTGGGAACTCTGGTTTCCTCCCACCGTCCAAAGACATGCCCGTCATGCCCGGTGGACTTCAGCTGCTAAACTGTGCCCTAGGTATGAGTATGTTTGTGTGTCTGCCCTGTGATGGACTGGTGACCTGTCCACAGTGTTTCCCTGACTTCCCGTTTGAGAGCTGGGACAGCACCACCTCCCCCCTTTAACCTAATTAGGACAAGCGGCTAAGAAAATGAGGCCAATTCACAGATCATTCACAGGTTTGGATGTGTAGAAATTCGACATCTGTTATCCACATAAATACTTGTTAATATAACCAACGCTGCCTTAGAACTCTAAGAAAGTGCATTTTTTGTTATAGCAAGTAATTTTGTACCAAGCGATTAGACATGCGAAAATCTTGTTCGACCTGGATCAGCATGTGCTATTTCATGCAGTAACTGCTTACGACTTCATCAGCGGAGTATTAGCTTTCGTTCATGTGTGATCAAGCTGTTCCTTTAAGAAGAAACAGACTGTTAAGCAGCTTACCGCTTCATAGAGTAGATCTGTAAATAGATCGGTCAAAAGCTCATCACTTATCAGTCGTGCGGATCCCTTCTGTTCGCCAAGGTAGCTACATCACAACAGTAAGAAGCGGGGCAGCGGTGGGCTAATGTTTAGGGACTAGGCTCCAGTATCGGAAGGTCATGGATTCGAATCCAAAACCTGTAGGTTGCCCAGGTAAGAAAGGTACCATCCCCATCAATGCTTCCTGGGCACATTAAATAGTTTCCTCCTGCTGCGCGGTGTGTATGGGTTAAAAGCAGAGAATGCACGTTCACTGTGTGCTGTGCTGCTTCACAATGACACGCAGTCACTTTCACTTCACTTTATTCTATGCAGAAAACTAACACTCATTTTGTAATGCTTTTTCTAGTTCTACACGCAATGAAACACCCGAACTCAGCAAACAATAATATTTTCAGGCTTTTGGCTTCAGAAACGGGGCGTGTGCAGAAAACCTGCTTACCTCTGCATAGCCTGAGAGTAACCCAGTTTACACCTGGTCATTAAAACTGTATGAGGAGAATCACTATACAAGTCACATGAAATGAACAGGTGCAATATGTAAAGGTCTACCCACCTCAGGCAAATTGCATGTTTTGTTCATTTTGAAAGTGAAAATCTATTCACGTGCAAAGGACAAAATGACAATATCATAAAATATAATGTTGCACACCTTTTGCACTAGCCCCCATGCATGCTCGCACAAATTCAGAAAAGAAACAGTAATCACACATCAGATGTGCAGCGTTGTCTTCTTATGTTAGGGGGGGTCCAGAAATTTGCACATGGCTCTGACTAATAACCTAATACTGAAACTTTCAGGACTACAAAAGCCAAGGTCATTTCACAAAGTAAATCGACCATTAACCAATTACGTTAATAAAGGTAATTAAAAATGGCACGAAAGGAAGTGGGTTAATCAGGGAAACGCAGGGAGAAAAGGTGGGTTTTAAAGTAATGGTGTAAACCTTTACCTGTAAAACTCTATGCTTATTTGCATATTTGATTTTAATCAAATGAAATTTTTGGGTTTCAAACCAAATGCCTGATCTAAATCAATGCTTATGTTTCTCAGAGGTCGATGCCATGATTTTGTCGTCAAAAATCTCAGCAAAAATGTGACCATCATGGAGGTCTACACTTCAGGAGAATGAAAGAGAGCTTTAATTGGGGTTTAAAATCATGTTTTATGCAGGCTATGCAGAACGTAGGGCACAGACAACACCAGCTTTTAAATCCAAAAGTGCACCTGCTGTTTCATTCACATCCACTTTCATGCAAACACAGGTTGCCCTCATAGACTTTAACAGCGCCCCTGATTAAAATAGATCAGCAAAAGGAGTGAAGAATAAGACAAGGTATACTGCTATAAAGCAAGGAATATAATAAAAGTAAGGAGGGAGACTAAAGTTTGGAGGAAAACTGGGGTAAATTTAGGCCTGTGTGGAGCTCACTTGGGATTTAATGGATGTCTTTCATTTTTCAACATAAGCCAACAGGAAAGCTAATAGATGGGAAAGGTTTGCTTCATTTCCTGCAGGTTGCTGGTTCAAATCTACCACTTGTTACTGGAGTGTGGGTGAAAACAAGCCACCACTCAGCACACACACACACACACACACACACACACACACACACACCCAGTGTGTCTTAAGCATCTTTGCAGCAATCCCTCATAGAACCAGTTACCTTGTGTAACTCAGCATCACTGTGAAGACATGCGAAACCCACTTCTATCCTAAACCAATAACTCTCTGGTCCAGTCTCATGACAACGAGCCACATGAGCTTCATAACTGACAGCGGTCATTTTTGAAAGACGTGTGACAGAATTTTGACATACTTATTTGATATTATTATATTATTCGTTTGAATTGAACAAATACAAAGGGAGAATTCTTGGAAAGAAAATAGGCCACGTCCGGGAAAGTCAGAGATCTCCAATTACCCCATTTTTTATTTTTATTTTTAACGGTGATGGAAATATTACTGGAACCAATGCTGACCTTTGAATTTTATATACTGAACAGCTCTCTATGAACTGTTAGATCAATGAGCTATAATACTGACCTCTAACCTCTTCATATCCCAACCTAATAAACCATGAAACTCTTCTTACTGAGGACTTACTCACCAGCAGTGCCAAATTACACCAGTGTAGTGCAGCAGCGGAAGCATTTCATCAGTTGATATTATTTTCCTGTGGAAACCAGTGCTTGTTTCTGGTCATTTGTAACTTTACAAACTAATTAAGACCATTTTAAATGTCTAACGTAAGTAATTAAGTTAAAGCATGCGTTGATATAGTTCAAGCAGAGGTGATATATTTATTATTTATATTTTTATAAAACTCTAGACCACCTGAATTCAAAACTGCTCTCCTAGCAGCTTTTTTGAGGTCAGAGAACCACCCCTGCTACCGTTTCTAGCTGTGCATTAGCCAAATGCACCTTCGAGGTTGGACTTGCAAATGAAGTGAATGGTGCATGTGCTATTATTATGTTGCATGATTTGAGTAAACACTGTGATGGACTGGCAACCTGTCCAGGCAGTTTCTCTGCCTCTCACTCTGCGAGCACTGGAACAGGCTCCAGTACTCCCTGAGTCAGGATAACTGGGTAAGATAATGGAGGAGTGGATCCATCTTCATCGCTACCAAAGCCAGAGGAGTGCTCCTGAATCCATTTACACATGTATTCCAGCACAAGCGAATTATTTTGCTCGTAATAAAGCGGACTCATTTTTGAGGGTATATTGCAACATGCAAAAATATAAACACAGAACACGTGTTTTATCAGCCCAGGACTGCATGTACAGGTCTGTTCTGCAGAGTGAAATAACTGCTCCGTTTGGGTCGGTACTGTGTCTCCAGTAATGAAGTGGAGAATGCGGCACAGCTGTGGTGTGAAGTGAGACGCAGAAGAGGAATGGGAGAGGTGTGAAGCCAGGGAAGAGTGTGTGCAGGATGGGAATAGTCTCACTTTGCTGTTGCCAGGCAATCGGGGCTGCTTGGCAACATGTAGAGGGGACAGAAAGCGCACATATCTGTGAGGGAGCCAAGCACTGAACCCCCCCTTCATCATCATCATCATCTTCATCTTCACACAGCTGCTGTCCCTGAGTGTCTATAGGTAGATAGATAGATCGATAGATAGATAGGGGTATAAACATGACACTGAAGCCAACTTCCCTCTGTCATTTTTAACACGAGGGAAATTACAGTACACAATGGAAACAAGACAAAAATGATCGACTTCATAAATAAATTATTGGCGCCCTGCCTATAAATTGGCAGGGTACATGGCAGGGTTGCCAAGTCTTTTGACAGCTCCATGCCAGCAATTTTTTGTTTTCAGCATCCCAGATAAAAGCATTTTCTTTGATCCAATCACCAAATTAGAAGTTGCTGGAACGGACTTTAATGGTGGACTGACACAGGATGTTTATATAGAAAGTGAATCAGTGATCACTAAATATAACATAAGGCTTTTGTTGACTAAAAAGTTATTTTCATTTTTTTCTATTTTAACCCTTTAAATATAAATATATATATATATATACTGTCTCTTATACACATCTTAGGAAGACAAGCACTGACGACATGATCACCAAGGATCGCCATAGTCCATGCTAAGCGAGAGAGGTAGAGAGAGGGAAGTGGGTGTTGTTTGGGTGTGTGTGTGTGTGTGTGTGTGTGTGTGTGTGCGCGCGGGCGTGTTGATGTTTTAATCAGTACTCCGGCTGCTCTCTGGAGGATTCCAGCTCTGCTCTGGTCTGTAAAGCCGAGTTTGGCGCATACAAGCAGTCGCTAAAAATAGATCAGATATTTTTCTACTGCCTTGATCTGCTGCTGATCTCACACACATACACACACACACATTCAGTCTTAGTCTCTTGCTCTCAGACACACATCCTGAATCTGTCTGTCGCACTCCCTTTACCTCTCATTCTGCCCTCACCCCGTTTTCACTCACACACACACTTTTTCTCTCTCTCTCTCTCTCTCTCTCTCTCTCAGACTAACCCTGGTTCAGTAATGAAATGTTAATAAAGGCACTCCCACAGAAGTATGTGTGCTGGACGGTTTTCTGATGGCGCATGCAGGGTGATGTGTGTATGAGGGCGTGTGCACCCGTTTGTGTATTCCTATGCGAGAGCTGATTATTCATGATTTTGGGCAGCAGGATTGACCAGTAAGCTGGGCCAGAATACTGATCTGGGGGGAAACCATGGCTGTCCCTGTGTGAACTTCATAACAGATTTAAACCCACTAGGTCTGAAACGTCTCCCAGACATACATGCAAAAAACATGCATCAAAAATATTTCAAGAACAACTCTCATATTCGTTCTCATTTAGGTGCTCACTGGCCACTTAATGAGAAACACCAGGCTTGAATATCCACTCACTGTCTACTTCAACTTGCAGGCCACTTTATTAGAACCACCCTTCTTCTGCTTCCACTTGCTGGCCACTTTAATCTTATTTCTTTTTGCTGCTCCCGTTTAGGGGTCGCCACAGCAGATCAACCGTCTCCAATTCTTCCAGTCTTTCTCCTTCAAACTAACCACCTGCATGTCCTCTCACACCATGTTCATAAACCTCCACTTTGGTCTTCCTCTTTTCTTCTTTTCTGGCAGCTCCATCTTCAGCATCCTCGTCTCTCCTCTGGACGTGTCCAAACCAACCCAACCTTGCTTCTCTAACTTTGTCTCCAAAAACGTCTAACCTGAGCTGTCCCTCTAATATACTCATTTCTAATCCTGTCCATCCTCCTCATACCCAACGAATAGCTCAGCATCTTTAACTGACACCTCCAGCTGCTGCCTGTCTTTTTGTCAGTGCCACTGTCTCCAACCCATTCAACATAGCTGGTCCCACTACTGTCCTGTAAACCTTTCCTTTTACTCTTACAGGTACCTGTTTGTCTGAAATCTGGTACTAGTTCTCCCCTCTCCCTTTCGAAGGTTTTGCTCCACTGCCATCTCTCTTAAACACCTCCAATGCTTCCACAGGAACGTCATCTGGACCAAAAGCCTTTCCATTCTTCATCCTCTTCATCGGTGTCCTTCCATCTTGCTTTATTCGCCGAGCTTCCTGGTTCACTATCCTTACATCATTTCTTCTCTCTCCCTCTCGTTCTCTTCATCCATCAGCCCCTCAAATATGATTTCCATCTACTCAACACGTTCTGTTCACCTGTGAGTACATTTCCATTTCTATCCTTTATAACCCTGACCTGCTGCACATCTTTCCTAGCTCTGTCTCTCCGTCTAGCCAATCGGTGTAGGTCCTTTTCTCCCTCCTTACTGTCCAACCTCTCATACAACTTCTGGGTTCCACCACTAGGTTGGCTTACCCTCCTTCTTTCTTCCAGATGCCACACCTTTCTAGCTGTCTCCCTTACCACTTCTGCAATCTGGGAACTCTTTGCTACCCCCCAGGGCCCGTGTTAACTCCTGCCTGAGTTCCACCTTTAAGTCTTCATTCTTCAGCTTCCACTATCTGATCTTTGACTCTGCCCTCACTTTCCTCCTCTTCTTGACCACCACGGTCATGCTACAGACCACCATCCTATGCTGTTTAGCTACACTCTCCCCTGTCACTGCTTTGCAGTCTCCCATCTCCTTCAGACTGACCCTCCTGCAAAGAATATAATCCACCTGTGAGCATCTTCCTCCACTCTTATATGTCACCCTGTGCTCCTCCCTCTTCTTAAAATAAGTATTAACTACAGCCATTTCCATCCTTTTCACAAAATCTACAACCATCTGAGTTTCAGCATTCCTCTCGACACCATATCTACCCATCACCTCCTCATCACCTCTGCTCCCTTCACCATGTCCATTAAAATCTGCACCAATCACCACTCTCTCTCCCCTGGGTACACTCTCTATCACTTCATCTAACTCTAGCCACTTTAGTTCACACATCTTCTAATTTTAATGGCCAGTTTAATAGAAACACCCAGCTTGTTTGTACTTGTTCCCTCAGTTCCTACTTTGAAATATAGACAGTTAAGAGTGGCTCTGTGGTAAGAAACTGATCAATGAATGAGGGCTTGAGAATGATGAAGTGAAACTGCAGTTTTCCCTTGTATACCAGCAAGGTGGAGCTGCAGGGTTTAGAATAAAGTAGACGGTTATGGACATTAGGCCATAGAGTGAGTGAAAGTAAAAGATAAATGTAATAAAGTGGACGCATTGTATGTCTCTGATGTTTCACCCTGGTGCTAATGCATTTTCTAATTAGACACTACTGTGTACTTTGTACTGCTTTGTACGTCTGCTTTCACACAGTCTCGCTAAGGGCTCTTGTCTTTAGGTGACGGCTGTGTGCATCCACTCGTTTCTCAGTACTGGCATCACTGTGCCATCTGCTGTCTACACATCTTCGTCAATCTTCCCTGATAAGAGTGTGCTAAATGCACATTTGTAAAAGTCTTCTCCTTCCCCAGAGCGGAGTTAAGATTGGCTTGTCATGATCTCTCCTCTTTTTTGCTGAGATATTGAAGCTGAACACCTTCACTGTCAGCAGTGAGGGATCACCTGGGATTCAGAGGTGCTTTTGAACATGTTACGTGGGTTTAACCCACGCCAAGGAGGAGAAGCAAGATTTCTGTGGCGTCTGGCTGGAATTAGTGTCTAAGGGATGATCTCAAGTCTCCACAACAAAAGGGGAAGGGAAGGGTGGGGTTATGCTAACAGCAGCAGCATTAATACTGAGGGGAATGAGAGTAGGGGCTCAAAAACACAGGCATATTACGTGTGTGTGTGTTAGAGAGAGAGAGAAAGAAAAAGAGTGAGAGAGGAATACAGATGTGTGCTTTTGTGCCTGAGGGAGGTGTCTGTGTCATCTTTCTTCTGTTTAAGTCGCAAATCAAGGCCGTCGGGTTTCTATTTTCAGATTCTTCCCTTCAGCTCCATTAAAATTGATGAGTTTTCCAACACTGCAGATTCATCACACTGTTCTGCCTAGAAAGAACAAACTGATATGTTTTGTACATTAGATAGATAGATAGATAGATAGATAGATAGATAGATAGATAGAGATAGGAAAATGGAAAAATGGATAGATAAAAAGAGATGTGAGAGAGAGTGAAAGAGAATGAAATAAAGACATACACATGTATATGTACATACGCAGGAAAAAGAAAAGGATGAAATGAAATAGAAGGTGATAAAAAAGGTTGAGTAGAAAGAGGCAGGGATGGAAGAAAGAAGTGAAAGAAAGAGAGGGAGAGAGAGAGAAAGAGAGAGAGTGTTTGATGGTGTTAACCTTGCAGCGCTGCAGTTTTTCATGCCTACAGAGCACACATGCAATATTAATGCTCCCACTAAGACCAAGCATGCAACTCCTTTCTCTCTCCTCTTCCCTCACTCTCTCTATATCTCATCTTTCAACTCTTCCTCCCCGTCTGTCATCTTCCATCTGTGCACACTCTCTCTCTCTTTCTCAGGATAACTTCCTCTACAGTGTGTCGGTGATCAGCGGAGTGGTGTGTGTGATTCTGGCTGTGCTGAAGTTCATGCTGGGAAGAGTCCTGACCAGCAGAGCCCTCATCACCGACGGTACGTTGCCGTGGCAATGGCACAAAAGGGTTTTTCCCCTTTTCATGGTGTCGTAGCAACGGAACCTGAATCCATCTGCCTTCTTCAGCCCCTCCCTCTATGCTGCTGACCAATGGGGAGATAGGAGCGGAGATGGAGGGGGGGGGGGGGTCGTCTCAGTCGTCACTGTGTCCGAAACTCTATTTACAGGGAATTTGACTTATTTGTCAAAGTCAGAGCTGTCCACAGTTCTGGTGATGGGAATCAGACATCTAATGAGTGTGTCTCTTAAAGCTTCCTCCAGAATGGATGGGAAAAACACAGCCTTATGCCGCAGCCACAGTTCTTTTTAGCCTTAAGTGTATTTCAAAGGCATTGTTTATCCAGATTGAGCATTATTTCATCCACATCAAATCATTATTACAGATTATATCTATACTGTCGCCATCACAACACCTGGCCCCCCTCACCACCACTGTAACCATTTCACATTGGACCACTTTAATCATTGAAAAAGCAGAAAATTAAGTGGTTTAGCCGTCAAAGTAGCATTCACACAATATACATGTTAGCTGGGAGAGGACAGAACCATGAGTGTGATAGTTGCTGGTTTTCTCCATTTACAGCAGTAGTATTACTACAGTTTTTTTAAGTATCAGAAGTAAACTAAGAATTTTTCACATCATCATCGTTGAACACATCGGCACATGTCAAAAAAATCCCCCTTTATTAACTTAACCTCAAGGAGAAACAGCTTCAGCCAACGAGTCCTATTGGCTGAAATCAACCCTCAGTTTGCTGTGTCCCATTTCAGGCAGAACTGGTAGGTTTTCAGTGTAAAAACACAGCATCTCTCTTTTCCATTATCGATAGCGAGGACTTTAATGAGTCTGCTTCAAATTTGTCTTTTTCTTTACAGTTATCAAATCGGATTTGCTCTATATTTGCAAGCTGTACTTGTCCCATGGCAGTGAAACAGGCCTATAACCTAGCACTGCTAGAAAATGTTGTGCAAAAAGTTGGGCATTGGAACTTAATCCCAAAAGTCAGAGGGGTTATCCAAGTGCTTTCTGAAATGTTGAGGATGTTTCTTTTAGTTACTTTGTCTTGCTGCTCTTTTTAGAGCTACTGCTCTCGAAATGCCATCTTTACCCAGTCTACAGTACTGTGCAAAAGTTTTAGGCAGGTGTGAAAAAATGCTGTAAACAAAGAACGCTTTCACAAATATAAATAATGATTGTTTATTTTTTATCAATTTACAAAATGCAAAGTGAGCGAACTAAAGAAAAATCTAAATCAAATCAATATTTGGTGTTACTACTTTTGCCTTCAAACCAGCATCAGTTCTTCTAGGTACACTTGCACAAAGTCAGGGATTTTGTAGGATTATAGTCGCTGTATGATCAACCAGTTTTACCAAACAGGTACTGATGATCATCAATGTCACACGGAGGTTGAAACACAGTCATGTTTGGAACAACCTACCAGCCGAGTTCCTTCAAAAACCGTGTGCAAGTGTACCTAGAAGAACTGATGCTGAATTGAAGGCAAAGGGTGGTCACACCAAATATTGATTTGATTTAGATTCTCTTTTGTTACTTCACTGCATTTTGTTGATTGATGAAAAATGATTAACACTTCCATTTCTGAAAGCATTCTTTGTTTGCAGCATTTTTTCACACCTGCCTAAAACATTTGCACAGTTCTGTATTTGATGTGGGGACATGAAGTGGACCTTAACAGAGGCTAGAAAGAACTGCATTTCCGTTCATGTTCTTCTGGAATTTTTTTGACTTCTGATTTACCAATCTCAGTTAGTTGATATAGAGTGATTTTTTAAAACCTTAGACATGGTTTTGTAACCCTTACCAAACAGACAAACAGAGTTTTTCCTCATGATTACAACTATGATACATTATTATAATATAATATATAACAGTAATACAAAATTGGCTGTTTCATTTCCATGAATGGACTATAAATAGGCTGAGGAAGTCTAAAAACTCATTTCAAAATGGAACTTTTATTTATTTATTTATAAATGATACAGGCCCTTTAATTTGTAATTAAGGGGACAGTTACTTTTTCACGCGATCGATATGTTAGAAACTCAAATAAAGAAGATCGCTTAAAGAATGTCTTTTCAGAATAATTCTCTTAATCTTAGTCCCCGACAAATATGCAGCAATAAAACGTTTTTCAAGTCACTTTATATAGAATATCAGGAATACAAACAGATGGTCCAGATGGACGGACAGACTGAACAACAGCAAACAGACAAGTGGCAAGCCTCTGGTCCCAGAAGCAAAATTGAAGCTACTTGCTGGTGGATGAGTGATCATAAAGAGTCATCCATTTTAGAAATCCCGGCCATCGCACAAACCTCCATCCTGCCCTTTTTGCTAGACCTGTCTTGATTTCAGCCACGTCTTAAATGATTACCTTTCCCAGTGCTCTTTTGGTGTGTACGATCCGGTCTTCATCCCTACAATGTCCTTGCCATCCATTTGTGACCGCTCTGACTTTGAATTGTAAATATTAAACATGATAAATATTTACGAGCCAACATCCTGCAGTCTGGGTGCCTATCATCTTGTGAATTAATGTGCTGTTGACCACAGAACTGAACCGAGAGCCAGGTTGAACGGAAAGATAGTTTTACCCTTTCATGTTCAGTTCCATCCCACCATATAATACCACAAAGATGGGTCTCCCTCTTTTAACACGGTTACTATAACAACATGAATGAGCTTGTTGTACCAGTTCAACTGGATGCTGCTACATTCCTGCAGTTTCCACAGTGATCTGTGCCTTTCTGCCACGTGAATCACATTCATTTGTGAAATTCAAGGTTTTGAGTGACAGGACAGTCCTTGAAATCTTGCAGTGTGGGGGGCTTTGAAGATTGAAGGACACCTTCAAAAAAAATACTGTGGTTTCTTTTGTGTATGGGATGTCCAGTCAGTTACTGCACTGCTGAGCGGTTTACCCCATGCGGCTCTGATTGATCATTGGCTGTCATAAAAAATGGACAAAAGGAGCTGATGGATCAAGAAAAAGCTCTAAAAGAAGAAGCACATTCTTGAACCTGGCAGCACTCACAGTTTAAGAACTGAGCGCTCCGTGTCTGGAGGGCCATTCACTGACACTGACAGTACTGGGCCAGCTGACACTGTACTGAGACCAGCATTAGGAACAGAGATATACTGTACATCACACACACACACACACACACACATCTAAATTTGACCCAGGTTCACAAGCAGAGTGTGAAATTCAACACCTGTGCTGAGAAGTTCCTTCCTAACCCAGCATGCATCATTATTCATCCTTTACTGCCTACGGCAAATTCTTTAAAGGGCTGAAAGCAAAGTGAACACAATGAAAAAAAAACATTTCGCAACACACAATGAAGCCTGAGTAAGTGACAAAACGACACATGGCTGCTAAATATTCCCTCGCATTTGTCTTTCATTACTGTTTCTTTTTGTACCCCCAGGTTTTAACTCACTGGTGGGGGGAGTAATGGGTTTTTCGATCCTCATCAGTGCTGAGGTGTTTAAGCATTACCCTAAAGTCTGGTACCTGGACGGTGCCATCGGCGTCCTGATCGGACTCATCATCCTCGCTTACGGCATCAAGTGAGAATTTTTAAGTGTGCTTGGGTCTGAAACACTATTTAGCTCCTGGTGTACATGCAGATTTAGGCAACTTTACAACAAGACCAGCTTTATCAAGTGCTTATGAATACTTCACTAATAAGGTCGTAATGCCTTCACTTGGCCGGACCGGTAGGTTGCCCTGCGTTACCCTTGTGCAAGGTACAGTCCCCATCCCTGCTTCACAAAGTCACTTTCACTTCACAGCACCACGAAACTACAGAAGCCTTTCATGACACTTGACATTAACCTGCCTTAACTTAAAAAAAAAAAAAAAAAAGAACATTTTTACAAGCATCCATTGTTTTTTCACTTCATGCCTTCATGTCATGCCTTACGGATGCTGACCTGCAGTGAAACGATACAGAATCGGCTTGGATGAAGCTGATTCGCTTCTGTCTCAAGCTGTAGCATATCTGCGATTATGTGTCCAAGTCTCTGAGACATGTGAACATTTTTTAAAGCATGCAATTTCCAGTTCCACCTTTATGTAGTCTACAGTCAGATGACTGGGTGTTTCTGGTCTGGTTCTAAAATATGATTGGTCAACCATTGGAGCAAAGCCATTTGTTGCACTAATAGTGATACAGATATTCAGATAAAACATTTCTTTAAGAACGCTTATAAACATTTTATTGTGAGTTGCAGGCTGGACAGCTTCTTTGCCTTACTCCTAGTTGTGAGAGGGGCTTTGAAATACAGACAAATTTAGCAGAAACCATTGATTAGCGCTAATGATGATAGCACTCACATACAATATTTTGCCTATCCGACAGTTTTGACCGATTCTAAATGGTTTTAAAGGTGTTTCTGACCAAATAAAAGAGTAAGAGAGGTTGTTTCCTGTGAGCGAACTGGCCCTCCTCGTCCTTTTTGGGCTGTCCCTTTTCTATTGACAACAGCATGCCATGCAGTGTCATATGGCACATGAGCAAGTCTATGTGAGATATATTCTTGCAAGTGTGTGATGATTTAGAAGGAGTTTTTTCATATTGCTAACCTTCTGAGGCATCATCACCGATCTGTATTCGCTTAAATTGCTGCTCCAGTGCAAAAGTTAAAAAGCTCCAGGCATGTCTTCTCTGATTGACTCTCTGGGGGAGGAGAAATACTATAAATGAGGACTTTTCCCTGAATTATCCTCTTACCTATAAAGCCTCATGTCTTTTACTGCATTTGAAAATCAGTACCAAACACAGCCATGTGCAGCAGCAATTCCCATTGATAGTGCCTTTCTAAGAGACACCTGCTCCATTCAGATAAATGTTGGTTTCCTTATCTCCCTGAAGCCAAGGTCCAGATGGAAAATCTCCCACCCAATCATCATTCTCATACAACTATTCTCAGTTATCTATTTCAAACTTAAAGATATCATGGGGGAAAAAAAAACATATACCCCTTTAATCTTTAAAACAGTCCATACTGCAGTCCATACAGTCCATTAAAAGTTGCAAAATCATCTCATTTTCAAATCAGTATTATTTGTAATGCTGCACAATTCTGCATATTTACACATACAAACACACTGTGCAGCTTGGATGTAATGCCTGTTTAATCGTTAGGGATTTAGGGAGGTAAACTCATAACTCATGGCTGGTTTTACGATATGATGCCACATCCGTTTTGCAGACAGAAAGTTTACAATAGGCAAAATGTACAATAGATGCCAGCACTGTATGACTGACTTCTGATTAAAGCAATGTGTGGATTCGAATTATAATTTAAAGGGGGGGAAAAAAAAAAAAAAAGTTCAGGACGAAATGCGAAATGACAAAAAGCAAGCTCAAAGGGTTAAAGAGGCTTTTGTGATAATTAATTTATTTCAATTAGTCCAAAATTAAACTGACACACATTTCCCTTCATCCAAAATGGAGTCAGTCAGCCAAGGTTGGTTTCTTAAGTTTGCTTAATATCAGTAAGCGCCACAAATTAACATTGTGCTCCTTTCTCGTTTTTCGGACGTACATCATGAGATTACTTCTCAGTTTGAGGCAAGATGACGAGGCAGTCATTCAGTCGTGCCTCTAATTTCCTGCCAAACTATTCCTTTAAATGGGGGGGGGGGGGAAGAAAAAAAAAAAAAAAACACATGCCGAGAAGCTTTATTGTCTGCTTCTGAATTTGTAAAAAAGTTTGTAAAAGAGCTAAAAAAATTTTTTTTTATACACCTTTCATACGGGAAGACATATTGGAGAAATGTTCCTTTGAATTGTTGCCAAATGATTCTTATAAACATACTACATTATCAAAATACTAAAGGGGGTTTTAGGTGTTAATATCTGTTCTATAAAGCCATTAATAAACCATTAATTAGAATTTACAAATGACTTATTTTATCTTTGTTGAAATTCTCCTCCCTCAGGCTGTTGATGGACATGGTGCCCCGTGTCAGACAGACCAGACACTACGAGCGCTTTGAGTAGGAAAGACTGCAGAGCAGAGGGATGCAGAAAACAGACTCTTTCCAGCAACACACACACACACACACACACACGCTCTCCTGGATAAGAAAAACAAGCACACACTTATTTCAAATCATTTAAGAAGCATAACAGTTCAAGTGAAGATTAAACTGTTTGAAAAATGTACATGAATTTCAGGATGTATTAGTATTTGGCATGACTGAAAAGCAGATAAGCGCAGTAGAACTGACCACACTGATGCCTTTGTACGGAAGACCAGCTTTCCCTGAGCCTTATCCTCTCCATTGAAGCAAACGCTCAGACGACTGGATTTGATCTGCTCATCAGAAGCTTAGGTCCATAAATCTGGAGCCCTTACTCATCTTTTATAAACACGGCAGCGCTTCAGCTTGACCATGAGGGACACATGGCATCAAAATGAAGAATACGCCAAAAGTCTTAAGCAGTGCATGGAACTAAGGCTAGATCATTTGAAACCAAGATCTGGCACACCAAAAGTGATCACACCATGAGAAAGTTGCTGAACGTGCTGAACAAAGAGTTTGCTAGTAGGGCTCTCAAGACTTTCAGGAAGGCAGACAAGGCAAGACATGGTGTGATCTGAGATAACCGACCTGATGAATCCAAGACCTATGGAAGCATCATGAAATTAGAAGAACGTTAGTCAAGCTATCGGACCAGCAATGAAGCAAGGTGGTGGGAGAATTCTGAGGGTGTGTGCATTCTTTGGACTTTGGCCCCTGGATCATTTACAACCAGACGAGAGGAGAAGTCCATCTTCAGAGATGTTAGAATGTTGTGTTTGGGAACCAAGATTCACAGTGCAGCAGGACAATGACCCAAAACACACCTCAAAGCTTCTCAACCCTTCCATCAAAAAGAAGCAGCGCTGGCTTTCATGGACTTTCCTCCAAAGTCACCTGATCTAGGAGAACACTGAGCATTGAGTACCATCTCCTGATACTGGGATCATTAAATGTTGTGCCGAATACTAATATATAATGAAATGTATATTTTTTCCAAAGGTTTGAATGATATATATATATATATATACACACACACACATTCAGGCATACACACACATACGGACAGCTTCACAATAAGCTACACACTCTCCAACATCTCTCTGTCCTGGGGACAAATGGAGGAGGGGGAAGAAGAGGAGGCCTAAACAGATGAAACTGGGCACTAGAAACGTCGTCTGTCTCTGAAGCAGGTCGTGGTTGGAACGTCATCCGTTCCTTACCACAACAAACCGTTCTTCATGTTATTGCTGGGTGTGATGTATTTACTATTACTGTTAGTTCAGCTTTCATTTGTGGAGACAATGTTGGCACAACTCCTCATCCACCAGTGAGATACACCTGCACTCACATGTTCATGATGCATGGCTGGACGATCATGGACATCTGGGAGTTCACTGGAAAGGGGGCTGATATATTTGTCTTCAGCGGGGAAACCAAAACTCAGTTATGGACTCTGATCATTTTTCATCTCTTAGATGATTATCGTGAGAGTTTTAAAAGACATTTAAGGGTCTAATGTCAAATCTGCCGCTTCTGTATTTGATCTTTAGGAAAGACAAATCACTCACCACACTTACAGCCTGTCCAAAGCTTGTAGATGTCCATATTTCTTCTGAAGTGTATTATTCTGCAGTATGACCCCCTTTGCTGCAGTAAGAGGACCTGCTCTTCTGGGAAGGACACTAGATGTTAGAACATTGGTTTGAGGTGAAGAGACAGGACCTTTACAAGGTTAGTTACTGATGTTGGATGAATAGATCTAGATAACAACGCGCCTCTGACAGAACTCTGAGGTATCTCCCAATGCTCCTCTGCAAGATGGGCTTTGTACTCTTCTAGCCGCCCTTTATGGCATTAGGCTCATGTGCGGCTTGTCCAGATCATCCCATTTGTCTTCTAGAGGCTCTACAAGCTGTGTGTGAAATCCTGTGACAAAAACAAATTTGTGACAAATTTGCTTAGAAGAAGTGTTTGGTTACTGTGCGAAAGGTGACGTGGACAAGAAGCTGCTGGGCGGTTGCTGACTTCTTGTTGAGAAATTGTTTATTTATTCATTTATATGTTTTCGCTCAATACTTTATCAGGTTTTCACTCAGACATATTTGTAAATATAGGTTATTCTTCATAATCCATTCCATTTTCTGGAGGGACGAGCATCGTAAATGAAGCAATACGGTTTGGCTTTCTTTTCTGTGCTTCGGTTTTTGAAAACCCGCGACAATCGGTCACGTCTTTCTCATCCGAAGACCTGTTTTTCCACTGACTCAGCAACTGCCCAATGGCTTCTGACACCCGAGGAGCGTGTCCATGCCGACAGTAGCATCCAGATGGACATCAGGTTGAAACCCACGCGAATATTCAACGCTACACATGAGATTTCTACCTCTTTTTTGCAGGCGTGCTGGTTGGTCTGTCAGCACATAGGGTTCAGTTTATAAGAAAACCTCAAATCTGAGATCGTGCACAAGAAACGAAGCACAAGCGGAGGACAGTATCAGAAATCTGCTCATGTTTAAAGCACCGCTGCACCATCAGACATAGAACTGCGCACGTGCACCACAGTGAAGTAGCACAAACACGACCATGTACAGATCACACTACTCATGAACGTGTAACAAATCGGAGATACGTGCCGACATGACTGAATTCGGAATATATTGCTCATCGATGTATATTCATTGTTAAGAGTCATTAATATGGAAGATCAACTTATTTGTGCAGAATTACGTACAGTAGAGAATTTATCAATAAGGGGTGAGGTGCTTATTAGAGCAGTCTTTTGTTTTAAGGGTCATTTGTGAGCAATTTTAGTTTTCTGAAAGAATGTATCATCACTGGCGTGGAAATGAAGTGCATGTACAGCAGTTCGATGACTACAGTATAAAAATGTAACTTTCTGGCCACGAGTAAAGGTGTATTTCATGCGAAAATCATAGTGTTTGGGGAGATTATCGCACCAGCTGTAATCAAAGAAGCGAATCGGTCACTGATTCTTTAACCAGGACCACAGCCTACAATTCAAGACTAAAGCCCTTTCAGCTCAGTCGCCAGTGGTCAGACCTCTACTGGGTATTTCTAGTAAAATGATATTGATTGACTCTTATTGATTCACTATTTATTACACATATATGTATCTTGTGTGGAATGCACCTTTGCTTTAGTTTTAGACTAAAGTACACCGGCAACAGGGATCAGAAATACTAGAGATGGCACTGAAACCTTAGTGGCAGCTTTTTTTTTTAGCGCTTCCCTCTAGACGAACATCTAAAAGTAGGCCATATCAGTTCGTTTGGAGACAAAAGTCTCGAGTTGAACATTTTATCGGCAGAATTTATGCATCTTTACAAAATTAACCCTGCAAAGAAGTCTCTCATTATGATTAAAACGTTGAGGCGGCTGGTTGATCTGTAGTTTGTAGTTGCTCGTGAAGTTGCCAAATATTTCATTACGTTTTAAAGAGATGATCCAAGTTTAGAACGAGCACGGCTTTTCTGCAACGAAAGACTATTTGAAGTTGCATCAAAGGCCGGAAATAGAAGATGGAATTTCTTTTTCTGCAATAATGTCGATGCTTTCAAACTGCTTTGATTGCATGTTTCGTTTCTGAATTTAGTGCAGTGCTTCAGTCTGAGCACATGCAGGAGTCACTTGAGGCAAGAGGAGTTTTTTATATCTTTAAAAAAAACCAAAAAAAAAAAAAACCCAAGCAAACAAATAAAAACATAGAACAGCTAAGGGGGGGCAGGGGGTTAAACAGCTAAAATGATGTAAAATTACTTTTCTGGCTCTTTCATTTTAGAGTGAAGTCCTAAAGTCCTACATGAAAAATGTTACCAGAAGTATCTTAACAGTATATTTTTATTTATTTTTCAAGTTATTTTGTTATTATCTAGCAGCTAAATTGGCTGTTAGGAAGGCACTAGTTGGTGTTTGAACAATTTTTGTTCCACTTTTCAACAAGCCAATCCAAATGGTTTGGCCGCAAAGCCACAAGTGGAACAAGCACGACCTTTTAGATTTGAACTTAGTGGCTTTCCCTTTCTAATTTATAGTCTCAATTTCATGAGATCAGACTCTGGTCTTAATGAGCAGAAAGAATGGGAATGACCCAGATTCGCTGCAGAGATGGTCAGAGTGACCGAGCGCCTCAATTCAGGACCGGCTCCCAGTTCTGGACGTCGTCACTGTTTACTGAACTGCTGGATTAGTTGATTGGCCACCAAAGCTGATCTAACCAAAAAAAAAAACTAAATCAATGATCCGAAACTTTTCTGTTAAGACTTGAGGTTGTGCTAAACCGGATTTTTAAATACACAGATACACTTGTTTTCCCAGCAAAGAGCACGATTTATGCTGATATCGAACGATCATTTATGAGCTCCACCTAAACCCACCCATGTTGAACTTGCTTTTTGGAGCATCTAGTCAACCCAGAGGACACCCAGAGGAAAGAAATGCATGACCAGCAGAACATCACATGTGTGTTGCATGTTACCTGATCCCCCTCCCTTAAACAACATCCCAGCCAGCATTTTGTTCTGGTATCAGATCAGTGCCATCTCTAGGAAAATGCATCTTTAAAACAAAAGCTAGCCTTACTCTGGACCCTTGAGGATGTGAAATATACACTGTTGTAATCGAATCTTTCAAAGCAGGCTCTTTAAATGTATATTTTGCCAGGTCTGAGCGTCACATGTAGCAAATATAACGTTACGTAGTGGAGGTGGGTGCACTAGTGATAGTGATAATTAGTAACTTTATGTACAATACAGCGTGACTTGCTTATGGTAATGGTAATGCACTGCATTGCTCTTTGGTGTAAACCCTTTGCAACTTGTATGCTGTGTGCAAAGCAAGGTCTTAGGTTCGCGCGTCTCTGCAGATGTATATTTTCTTAGGAATTTACCCTTTGCTCTGAAACTGTTTGACTGCTTGAGCTCTACAGCCCTTGTCGGGAACACCTGCTCAAATACACGCCCATGCAAATGACATCTTTTCTTTGTTTGTACAGCAACTCAGCGCTCATACGAGTGTGGCCAGGACTTGCGATTGTAAGCCTAAAGGCATTGCTGCATGGCTTAAATTGTCACGAACGCGCCACACGGCATGGACGGCGACAAGGAGCCTCCAGGACTCTGTTTCAGTGCAAATGAGGCTGACGGGACGCTTTCCGTGTGTCACATATTGCAAAAAGTGTCGCTTTACAGTGTACAGAGTCACACCAATGTCTGTCGTCACAGAAAAAAAGGTTTATTGAAAAATAAAGGTATCCTGATTATTCGTTCAAAATAAAATGAAATAAAAAAAAAAACAATGAAACAATTTTTTCTTTCATTTTTGTCCATGTTCTCTGTTGATAGATCTCTTCTAGCAATGTCCTCACAAAACACCCCCAAAGGAAATTCAAAGATGCTTAAGTTAACAAATGATGGGTGCTTCAAAAAAAACAAAAGACCAAAAATAAACAGGAATGTTACCCAACGTTAGGATCGTCTGCGTTTTTTCCCCAACAGTACGACTATACTTGGAGATATATTTACTGACCATACTGCCTTTCTAATTTTTTTTTTTTAACAAAGCATTATGACTAGACCTGTAAAAGGAAGTGCAGTTGTTTGCAACTACCTTAAAAACACCCCCCCCCCCCCCCCCGCCCACTGCACCTTTTGTATACCATCTAACAGCTGTAAACACATCTGCATGATCCTACTGAACTAGATATTTTGTATTTCTTCACCACCACCACCAAAACATTTGGCAAAACTAGTTTACTCACAAACGTTAACTATCCTTTGCTGTACTAAACAGCGTTATCTGGTTAGCTACCATTCCTCCATTTACATAACTTCTAGACAAAAATAAATCTTGTGTCCAATGAACATCAGAAGGCACATCATGAACAGAACGTAAAATCAGTAGCTTGGCTTGAATCATGTTCTGTAGGAACAGATCTTAAAGGAGGAATTAAATGAAAAAATAAAATTAGCAGAAAGAAGTCAAATAAGTTAAAAGTACGTGGAGAAATCTAAGAGACCTATCCGTATGTACAAATGTGCAAACACCTAAAGAAATTCGACAAGCTCATGAGGTTCTTGCTGGCTTTTTAAAACCAAAAGCAAGGGTGCAATGTCTGTCCAGGACACGAGAGAAAAAGAAAGGTCTGCACTTCAACAGTGCACCATGTACAGTCTCACTAAATCATTTGCTGTGCTTTAGGAGCAAATGTGAGATGAAGTAATTCGATAGGCCTTCATTAATTCATATATAGCTGTATGATAATCACTTGCATACAACTATATATATTAACACATGCATTTTATACATACAGCTGTATGCAAATGTTTCTTTAAAATGAAAATAAATGACATCCTCTACAGACAACACACTCCTGCACATTTTAATGCACTGTTAATGTAGTTTATATATATGTTACATTTAACAGTGATAACATTAAACTGCTTTAAAATGCTGCAAAAAAAACAATTGTGTTCTCTGTAGAATATGTAAACTTAGCCTCATTTAGATAGACAAAAAAACTGCATACAACTAAATTATATATATATATATATATATATATATATATATATATATATATGCTCGCATGCATCCGTCCTGGACAACCACCTGCACCTGAGCATACCTTGTCTTAATCTGATAAATAATATTTCCCTAAAAAGAAAATCTCTATAAATAAAATAGAATCACCAGCGATAAAAGATCTGTATAAAATAAATTAAAAAAAAAAAAACAAACCCTTATGAACCATTATACAGTGTTACATCTGGTGTAAAGTTGACAGTAAATATGAAAGGATAGTGCATTTTCATTCCAGAAAAAAATAAAGGTGATTCTGATATTTTGCAGGCAAAGGATTGAAAAATTCAGATCAAAAACGAATGTAAAGTATAGCAACAGAAGGGCAACTGCGTTTTATAAGGGTTTCAAAGTGACTTTCCGTTGCTATGTACAGATGTAGATTTTTAAACTCTTTACAGAAATACAATTTCATATAGTTCAACAGTGTGAGTCTTCTAGACGATTCTGGGATATAAATCGATGCTGGGAAAGCACAATTTAACAGAATTCTTTAAAAGTCAGTGATGTGAAATACTGGTGTCACTGCCTGCCAGCTGAGCTTATTGAGTGTGTGCGAGTTGGATGATACTGAGTGGTTTTTGGAGAGAGCGTGTTTGTGTGTGTGTGTGTGTGTTTTCATGTAAGTTGTCTGTGATTAACACATTATTTGCTGGCAGTTCTTTTCAACGCTGCAGTGCTGAGAAAGGGGTAGCGACCACCACTGACTTTCACCAACGTGCTGTAATGTTAGAAGCTTACTATTTTTATTTTTCGGGGGGATGGGCTGAGGGTATTTCTACTATGTACGGCTCTCAAAAATTCAAAAACTATTCACACTGCATGAGTTTGTGTTCACGCAGTTTGTTAAGAATAAATAATGACAATAAAAAAAATCTACCATGTGGACCACAGCAGGCCATTTAAAGGAATACTCCATCGCTTTTTCAAACCAATGTCTACAGCCATTACCACAGCAAATTCAATGTTTCCCTTCAACAACAGAAGCTGCTGAAAACCCCACTGCTCTAAACTTCTCAACGGGCAGTTGCTGAATTCCACAAATATACCTTGCAGTCCAAGCAAACAACAACAGAACAAACGATCTGGGGTGAAAGCATGCTAAACAACATTTAAGGAGAATTGGAGAGTTTTTGGTGTGTGGCAATCTGTTGATTTTTTTTTTGTGGAGTGTGTGATGCTACTACCCATGGAACCCATTTTTCCTTTAACGCTTTAGTTTGTATGATATTTGCGCACTGAATCAACAAGCAAAAATAAAGCAGTTTCGCTAAGGGTCTCTGTGGAGAACACCCACATCACTGGGTAAAAGTACTGACTTTACACTTCCTCTCAGGAAAGCCAGCCCTCTTTCTGAACCAGTGAATAACTTGTACATGTTTATAGTGAAATTCGCAACGAACTCATGAAACTACAACGGAAATATTGAATATCATGGATTTCAGCAACTGCCCCGTTAGCTTTGAGTGAGTTTTCAGGTAAAAGTACTGAGAAACATGTCACCATTACGATCCATGGTAATCTGCATGCAACAGATGCGAGGAAAGGCTGAAAGTGGAGTATTCCTTTAAGTGTACATGTATGTGCTTGTATTTGTTTGAGCGCTAAGCACTGTAATACTGCTATACATGTTAATGCCGAGTGAGCACACTTGGCTGCCCCCGCTCTTTCCAGGCAGCCTGGCCTGAACAGAAGAGCTAGTTCAAAAAGCAGAGAGACTGAGCCTTAGGATCCTCTCTCTCTCTCTCTCTCTCTCTCTCTCTTTCTCTCTCTCTCTCACATCCACACTGTGTGAAGCGCCTTGGGGGTTCCGACTCCACTTATGCTGTCTGGTCAAGTTGGTCCCATGATGTCACCAAGTAGGAGTTGAGGAGAGAAAGGAAGAGAAGCAAAAAAAAAAGAAAAAAAAAAAAAAAGAAAAAAAAAAAAAAAGAAAAAGAAAACTGCAGTAGCATCTCCACATAGGCAGGGGGCAGTGAAGACCTCCAATTCCCTGCAACTCATCTTCAAGTATTTCAGGCCATGACGGAGTTCTCTGAGTCACATAAATGTTTAAAATCAAACTAACAAAAAAATGTCCATATGCAGTCTCTCTTCTTTTTTTTCTCTGCCCTTTTGGCGTTTATTTCTGTTTGGAAAGCCATCGCATCGACTCTTCTGGACTGCAACTGTTCGAAGCGTTGAGACGAAAATGTTTGACCTCAGGCCCGTCATGCCAACATCCATCTTTTCAGTAGGCAAATTGTTTCCCCTTCACAATGTCAGAAACAATCCCTTTAGACAGACATAAGCTATAAAAAAGCAACAGCTTATCTCTGCCATAGTCATTCAGTTTATTTTACACCAGGAAACACTTAACTGCTCACTCTGTGAGCGTCCTTTTTTCTCAAATTTTCTTCTTTCAATGAAACATCTCAGCCTGATGATTTTGCTTGCTTGTCATAAACACCCCTCACATGGAGTACACAGGCAGCATAAAACCCATACTGAAGGAACTACCAGAACGTTCTCGGCCAACAGTGGCCAGTGTGCTTCTGGCTGTCCCTCTGGCATAGGGACACTGATGTGGCGTAGACACTGAAGATCGAAGAGAAGAAAGGGAAATCCGAAAAGAAATGCTATACACACTCCACTACCAGAAGCTTAATACACACACACACACACAGTGGGTTAATCACAGGAGCTGCACCTAAGCTGTGATCCACAGTTTCGAGGGAAACACTGGAGTGTGTGTATATGAGTGTGTGTGTGTGTGTGTTATAAGCAGCCTTTGCAGAGTGCCACCTGGCCCTTCATGTAGTCCCTGCAGGGGCAGACGCGCTGTAGAGAGTGATGTGCTCCAGCGCAGCTAAACAGCAACAGGTCAGACTGCAGCACACAGTGACGCGCTGAAGCACTGAACGCTGGAACCACTATATCTCCCACACTCTCTACTGTCTTACACTCCACTCCATACCTACAGGGAGACAGGGGGTAGGGGGATCAATACACTGTTAGTGCACCAGTGTCTGAAATTACTACATTACTATGACTAAACTCATCATCACAAAATAAAACACAAAAGTTAAATGTATTATCGATGTAATACAGTTTTAAAACTCATCACTAGTGAATATACACTGATCTCTGAAAAGAAATATCCTTTGGCAAAACTTCCATTCAGCTAATAAATAGCTATCCTAAGCTGAACAGAACTGAGACAGGGAGACAGACAGATTTATACACATATAAAAGAGCATGACTCAGGAGAGAGAGACAGAGTGTATAGAATGGGCAGATTAAACAGCTAAACAATGATAAGAAAAGAGGAGAATTAGACAGAGAGAAAAGTCAACAAGCAAGGAAAAGAAGAAAGTTGCTAAAGTAGATCATGTCACCCCCAAGTGGTGGAGAGTAAATGTGACAACAAAAAGGGGGGGGGGAAAAAAAAAAAAAAAAAAAAAAAAAAAAAAAAATGTTACTACAGATATTAATATATACAGATACACCCCTAACACCAGACTGCCCTCTGTTGGAAAAGTTGTGGGCTGTTTAAAGTCTCATCAATTGAGCTCACAGACATATAGTATTAATTTTTTTGTATGTGGGTGCGTATAGACCAACCTGGCCAGGTCCTTGTCCTTGTTGAGATGCTGGAAGAAGGACGGCTCACAGATGAGCTGCTCCTCCTGACAAACCTGCTTACAGGATTTCCCCACTGGAGCCAGTTTAACCTGCAGAGCGCTGAGTGGAGGCCACATCACCTGACCATGACAGAAATCCTACAGAAGCAAAGAGAAAAGAAGAGAATATCAGTGTGAAAAATTGGGAATTTTTCTCTCGACTCACAAATTCACAAGATCGAGCTGTCCTTTTTCTGTTTCTTGTAAGCCTTGGCACACAATAAGACTTACATACACTTACATACAGTCCGATTATTCTATGGAAACACTGAATTTTAATAGTTGTTCTCTCTGTAGTTTGATAAATAGGCAGACAGACAGACATAGATAAACAGATAGACACACAGACAGACAGTGCCTTCATTGTCATTTCAAACCACTCATTAGTATAGTGTAGAGAAGATGTTTCTAAGAACATATACCTAAGCCAGCTCTCTACAACATTAATGTGGATTTCACAAGCTTGACTGAAGCCTAAACGAACTATTAGACAATCAGTTGAATCAGCCAGTCACTATTTACACTTAATGGGTCCATTTTTTTAACGAGGGGAAAAGACTCTAGGGCTTCTGCGAGTTCCAGTTAAATCACTGACTGATTAAAAAACTACAAACAAGATCAAATACATTACAAGTTTCAGACGAAGCTTCCAATGTTGCAGAAAGAACAAAAAAAGTGGGAAGCACATGTGGGCACCCTGGTGGGAAGTATATGGCAGAAGTTTGCTTTTCTTTGTTTTTGAAAATTTGTACCTGGTTCTCTATGAAGGCGTTCACTCTCTGCAGCATTCCCTCACAGGTGAACTCGTATGGAAGATATGGCTCAATCTGACAAGGTTACACACAAGGTTTACTCCTTCAGTCTCTGTTCTATCAAAGCAATTTATACTACACGGCAACTGAGACAAGACAAATGAAATGCTGCAGGTAAGTGTGTGGACGTACCTTCTGGCTCAAAATGCCTCTAATAGCTCTCTCTACTTCTGCAGGGTTGTCTATGTCCACAGTCCAGACATGGGGCTGGCCAATATACACCTCAGCATATGGGTGCTGGGAGGTCAACTGGAGTCAAACACATGCAAAAAAGACACTTAAAAACAGCTCATTATCAAACAAACACCTGAAAAAGTCTGAAGGCTCTTAAGAGTAAAACAAAGCAGATATTACACAATCCAATTATAGAATTCTTTAAGAGCAGCACATTATTCCACATTTTTTAACTCCTCCCAGCAAGTAAACGATCACCTTGCTGGAATGCCCTTACACATGTGCTGACCAGTAAATAACCACAAGGGAACCATACCTTAACTGTAAAGTTAAGTGCACACTTAAAGGCGCTTTCACAGCAACGTGTTTGGATTGATTGATTGATTCATTCATTGTTTACGCTGCTTATCCCCACCAGGGTTGAAGGGGAAAAGGCAGAGAAACCCAGACGGGTCACCAGACCAATAGGTTTAAGTTTGGTTTTGTGTGACCAGACAAATGTTGTGTAGGAAACCCTAAACAGGCTTCAAAATTCTCTTTCTTCAGTAATGGAGTGTTGTGGGCTGAGCATGCACAGAGGCCATGTTGTGGATTGACTATTACCTGCAGATTCCAAGTCTATCTGGAGTTTCTAAATGGAAATATATTCACTAACAACAAAAATGGCTTGTTCAGGATTTCATCTAAGAAATGAACAAAAATGGCCATAATTTAGCATCGCCATTTTCTAGTCTCCCTCTATCCCTTAGAATTGCAAATGCTGCGCTTAGTGTTTTTCAGGTAAAAGTGAGGCCTGCAGTAAGTACTAGAATTCAAAGTGGTCTCTTCCATAAGAAGAACAGCAGTGAGGGGAGGTGCCATCACAACATTGGAAGGGATATTTAAATGTGTCTTGAAGAGGCTGATTTATTTATACTGCTGCAACATCTGGCTCAAATTTGTCTTATCTGAAGTGGTTTGAGTGATTGGATTTATACTTTACTTTTTTGTGTGGCTGGGCCTCATAGGCAGATATAATATAAACCAGATACTTGAGACACGTGAAGTTAACGACTAAATGAAAACGCATATGGCACTCAACGCTAATATATGTATAATCTTTTTTTTTTATAAATCGTCAACAATCGGGACCATTTAATGTTTTAGTTTCATGCTGTTGAGGTTTCTTTCTTGGCTTAGAATGTGATTCAGTTAATAATTCAGGTTGAACCAATCTTGACCTAAAAGTGTAAAAGAAAGCCCCATCAACATCTTAATGCCAAACGACTTGAACAGCATCGCACACCCTACCATGTCAGTGCTGCTACTGATTTGTTGAGAGTGCTCAAAGCAAGGGAAGTGAAAGCACAAGATGAAAGATTACAGTAAGATGTACTGCAGTTGGGTGAGTCTTTTATTGCACATGTATATAGTGAACCTCTAAGTGGCTGCTGAAAGAAAGTACAAAGCCTTTATGTTGATGAGGAGCATGTTTGTGGGAGATAGCGGTTACCTCTCTCAAAGTGGGCTTGCCCTTGAAGAAATCTGTGTTCTTGCTGCTCTTGGGTGGGTTGAACTTTGGGTTCAGGAAGGCACAACCATTGGCAATAGCTTCCAGAGGAGCAGGGCCTTCATAAGGGAAGGACAGCCCAACAAACAACTGTGAAGGGGAAAAAAACAAAATTACTACAGTCACACAATTACAGCCAGCAGGTATTCCATTCAGTCATTCAGTTTCAACTTGAACTGAAAGGCTAATAGTGTGGGTCTAGTGTTTAGGACTAGGCCTCAGGATCTGAAGGTTGCCCTGAGGTACCCTTGAGCAAGGTACTGTTCCAAACCCTGCTCCTCAGGCGCCAGATATATGGCTATATATGGTTTAAGGGTAAAATGCAGAGAGGGTTTTGGCTCACTGTGCTGTGCACTCACAATAATAAGTTCTCCCAAACATGCAACAAATTCAATAAAATATGTAAGTAAGCACTTCTTTGAAGCATTCTTGACAACTCCTGACCATCATTAGCTCCTCAAAATACATCATCATATATGACATGTTTGATTTCAAAATCATCTTCCTTTAGAGGGAAAGCTGGTTTTATGGTGCAACTCTGAAGGCTCTCATGGGATTTGAGGATAATCATAAACACATGGCACCATCATTATGTGATCTTACGAAGAGCTTTACAACTTCAAAGCCAAATGATTCTAGTTCATCTTAGAGTAGTGAAAAAGTACTCGTAATTTTCCCTTGTTTTTCCTGATACTGCTTGGTGGAATGACTGTCATATTTTCTGATATAGTACATCTGATCACAATCTCTCATTCAAAATACACTTCCTGGGCACAGCCGATTTCCTGGTATGACTTTGGAGGGTCACATAATTAGTGGCTTAAGCATGATCACAAATTCATTTCCCCAGGCAATATTATCAAACAAGACAGCCTGTGGTTAGACTGACATAAATATTTTTAAAGGATGAGCCATGAGCATTTTTGATCATCTGGTTTTGAATACTAGAGCTCTTTAGGTATTACGGTCACATGCCACTGGCCTGTGATATCTCCCGAAGCTCTTGTATTCCTTGTGTTCTTTGTGTTCCTATTATACAGCAATTCACTGTTGAATACATACATACATACATAGAACATTTTTCTACAATTGCAAACCTTATGTAACTTTAAATACATACACACTTATACCTGTTGGTACTTCAGAACAAGTACAACAATACCTATTCTCAAAACTACACTATAAAAATACTTGCTTTTTGTAATTGTCCAGATTTTTACCAATAATATAGTACATATATTCAGTTGGGATCAACTATGTCAGCTCTCCTTCACACAGAGCTTTTGAGATCTACTCTGAGTTGATAAAAGTGTTTTGTTCACTTGAATTTTTATTTATTGATGTTTCACTACAACATAGGCGTTCCCTTCTTCAACAAACTGGTCTGAGGCTCAGAGCTACATATTTTAGTGCTGCGCTCACCAGAAAACCATAGTAATCCACTCGGATGAGTATCACAGTACGTTAATATTCAAGATTCCAGATTTAAGAAAATATTCAAAAGGGACAAATTTGTTGTCCCTTTCTATTAACCTTTCATAGCTGATGTCAATTGGCAATTCAAAGTGCTCTTTGTGATTTTTCAAACATCTCTGTTCTTTTAGCTCCACTGATTGGGTAAAGAAAGGTCGTTTCTTGGTTCAGGGATGTGGATGCTAAACAAATGGCAATTTATTTATTTATTCACAATAGGCCCCCCATCGTAAAAACCAAAGCAATTTTTAACAGCCTTTGTTGATAATTTATGTTGTAAGTGGGAAGAAAGGAAAGGGATTCAGCCCTGACTACAAATGATTCCTGAAGTATTTAAGTTATTAGGGCCAGTCCAAAAGAAACCCGATATGCAGTAAGATATTTTTGATGCTTGACGGTGCTCCACAGGTACTCAACGGGATTCAAATATGCTGACCAGTTCATCAGATTTTTCAAGAATTTGTCCCTCATCTTGGTAGCATGTGATGGAGCATTACACTGACCCAATATCATCTTTAGTTTTAATGCCAGACGCTTACTTTTAGTGCATGGTTGCTTTCCAAAATAAGCATTTGAGTTTTCCAAGTCTTTAAAATTTTTTCTAAAATCCTTTGCAAAATTGCATATTGTAACAAGACTAATATCAGTGGTTAATAAATACATTTCTCAAAGTTACATTTTTATAAAAAGTATCGCAAGTTGTTAAATCTGCATTTCTGTAACTTTCAGCTCATTTTTACACATTACACAATGTGCATGTTTTTGTTAAAGAAATAATCTTGCTCAGATATCAAAAGTTAACATATTCAGTCATGCCCCATGTTCCTCAGATGTGTGGAAATGTGTTCAATATGGTGAAAAACAAAAAGAGCAGATAGATATAAAGCTGCAATCGAGCTTGCAGGCTCTTTCAGCCTTTAAAGTCATTTTCACTCCTAGAATTTGAGGGTATCTACCTCTCTGGATCACAGGCCTAATCTCACAGCAGACCTTTTTTCAGCTTCATGACTTAAGCAAATATTTGAGAAAGCCTGGGTTGTACTGCTGGTGTGGGGGCCACAAAGAGAGCCACAATAATTTGCTTGTTGAAGAACTCTGGCCTCCGGGCCTTTAGCCTAGTGCTGGACTAAATGCTGGACACCAAGCACAAAGGGGAGCTTGTGCTACACTGGACAGATGACCACAGACTCTTGGCCCAGCAAGTACAGAGAAGGGCCTTCTTGGGGAAAATATGTACATGCACACTCGCACGCATGCGCACACACACACACCTCAAGACTACTCTCCTCAGTTCACACCATTAGCAACAGCATAACTTACAGTAGAAAACAAAACTACCAGAAATAAGCAGGGCTTTAGGGATAAATAAAGACTCAATTAAATTGGATTTCTATTAAAACATACTCTGAAATGTGTTACAAACACCCTTATTAATCAACTCGCAGAAACAGTCTGCAGGTTCCTGAGTAGCACTACTGTCTACAGTTTGCTTTTTCAAAGGGAGATCACAAGTTTAAACTCTGGTGATGCCACGGTTGTGCAAAGCAGGACCACATCCGCATGTGGTGTGGGTTTTCTTATGAGGCACGCATGTCAGACTTGAGATGCTTAATGGTCCCCATGGTGTAAACGTGTGAGTGAGTGTTAGTGTGTCTGCTTTGCAATGGACTGGCCTCCGGTCTAGGGTGTTTCCCTGCCTTTCGCCCAGTGAGAGACAGAGACAGACTCCAGCGCTGCCCGCAACCTTAATTCGCAAAATCAGCTATGAAAATGAGTGAGTGAGAGAGAGGTGAGTAGGATGACTTGATAACTTGCGTGCCAGAATTGCAGATGATCGTTGTCTTATCTGTGGTTAGTGACTAGTGAGTAGATTTAAATGGTATGAAAGCTGTGGAGGAGGAGTTTCTCCTAGACCAAGGTCAGATTAAGACTGGTTTCAGAACTCACAACGCGTTGCAACTTGCTACATATAGTGCTGCAAAGCTGCAGAAATATTGCCCATGTATCTGTATGTTTATTCTCATACACACTACAGGCCCTTTGGTAACCAGAGGCCCAGGGTGCTCACCCAAGCCACCAAGGTGGTAGATGGTAGGTTATTGGACAGAAAGTTCACAACCCACCACGGGAAAAAAAAGCAGTATCAATATTGCCCATATATTGCCCACAACAGCAGACATGTGATACGTTATATAGCCCCAAAATCACCCAAGCACATTTCCTGAAACTTGACACAATTATTGGCTTCCAATGATTCATTAAATACAGACAGCAAACAGAATTACAACTGCTACCAGTAGGGGGCAGCATAGATTGAATAAGATGAAATAAGGATGAGGTGTGAGGAAGTAAAAAAGGGAAACAGGTGCTATTAATAGCAATCTGTGCTACTGGCTGTATTGAAAGCTACAGTGTTGACAAGAGAGAAAGGACAGACAGTATGAGCGAGTTAGACAGAGACAGCGGTTTGGCTGGAGAGGGTGAAATCAGCCTTCTACTTGCAAGATGAATTTTCTACAAAGCCTGACATTTAAATGGCAAAAAAAGAAACAAAGAAAGAAACAAAAAATAAAAACAAAGAAAAAGAGGAAATGATGGAAACTGGCAGAAACATATGAAGATAGAAAGAGTCAACCTGCTAGTTGTTTGATACTTATTCATGTCTCCATGTTTCTCTCACACACACATACACACACACACACACACACACACACACACACACACACACACACTTACAAACACACCTTCCTAAAATGGTACCTCAGCTCACGTTTACATTTGCTTATCTTAACTTGCTAATACTGAGCACACATCCTTGCTGATTTGTATTCATTTGCATACATCTGCATGTCACATGATTAATGTCACTGGTCTGGGCTGTAGTGCTGCTCTGGCAGCCAATGGCTCTGTTCACACTTTGCATTATTGTGTGTGGGGTAATCTGTTCACAAGATGAGAGCTCTAAGTAGGTAATCTGCCATTAGAAGATGCCTCCACATGAATCTTGAGTGACCACTTCTGACCGCATCTCACTTCACCACTCCATATGCAAGTAAATGTGACATCACTTTCACTTTACAAAGACCAAAAGCATTGCCTTTTAACCAGCAAGCGACCACAATGCACTTCCTGCACCTGTCTACAGAATTATTAAATAAAATATTTGTTCCTAACCTCCCCTTATTTTAGCAGCATACAGAACCATCTTAGAGTTTTAATAGTAAATGTAATAGTAAATGTAATAGCAGTTTTTCCAGTGCTGTTTTAATAGAATGCTTGCCTAAATTAGCAAAAAATAAATGGATGGTTTGCTCTCCACTCTTATGCACAGTGCATGTTCTGGACTGGGTTGAGTGGGCCTTTAGGAGTTTTGATGAAGGGATATGAAAAAGTGTTTTTTAATATCAGACCATATCAGGCCATCTTCTTCCATTTTCCCCCCCAATGGTCTAGTTCTTATATACCCATTGTAGGTGGTTAGGACGATAGACAGTGGTCAGCAAGGGCACTCAGACTGGTCTGCAGCTCACAGGCCTACACACAGCAAGCTGTGATGCACTGTGTGTTCTGACACCTTTTTATCATAGCCAGCATTTTCAGCAGTTTGTGCTACAGTAGCTCGTCTGTGAGACCAGACCAGATGGGCTTCGCTCCCCATGCACAGAAGTGAGCCTTGCCTCTTCACAAGAGACCTGCTGTTTTGGAAATGCTCTGAACTCAAGACTTCTAGCCATCACAATTTGGTCCTTGCTACCTGTCACTCAGATCCTTACACTTTACTATTTTCTGTGCTTCCAAGTGAAACAGATGCTATTAAATGTTACTAGAAGTTGCTCGACTGTCAGTGGATTTTAACGTTGTGGCTTATCAGCATTGCATTAAAACCACTGACAGGAGAGTAACATTGTTTCTCTGTGCACTGTGTGTGCCAATGTGCGCTAGTAAAGCATGTATTAGTGTGTGTGCTTACTTTAGTTTCTCTCAGCAGAAACTGTAGGTCTCTGCCACTGAGGATGCCGTGGTTTTTGACATACGCTGGCAGGTGGACAGTGCTGGTGCCGTGGACTGTGGCATGCACCTCCATGTACGAGTGGATGATGTCCAGATACTTTTTCTTATCCTGCCACACAGAGAATGAACACAATACACAATTTAATAACAAACATTATAATTATAACAACAGTTCTAATAACGGGTACACCTGCTGCAGTTGACATTATATAAATTAATTGTATTTTTCACCAACTATATCTTGTATACAATGTTAGCATTTAAATAAAGGAGCTTTTAGTTGTAATAAAATGCCCAGTTGTATAGGGTTATATCGCACTCTAAGCGCTAGGCCACCACTGTGTTACAGGATTTTTGCTGTAGGTTGTTTTTACACCACTTGCCTCCTCTGACGTTGCGTCCCAAATCACACTAATTCTTATGATCCCAGGATTATAGTCTGGTACACCAGGTCACCATTTTTGATGAGACCAAGCTGGCACTGACAGAGTTCTGTCTGAAATGTGTGTCGTAGGTCAGGCCATTTTGACATAAAATCATAAAAACATACTGACTGAGAGTAAAAAGTGAATTAAGACACCAGGTTGAATAAATGGCATAGAGGCAGCACCATTCTAGCTACTCTGCCCACCTAGAGAGCAAAAACTCTCACGATGACAGAAATTGCAACAAACGTTCAAGTTTACACAATTAAAATGTAAAGGTATACCGTTTAATTTTTAACCAGAACTCATCATAAATTATGTATCTGAAATGTGCAATCCATACCCCGTTTGTGTTCATATGCACAGAAGACAATTTATGAATTATTTTTGAAAAATAAAGGAAATCATTCATCAAAACAATCTTAAAGTATGATTCAAAAGTGCAGAATAAATTTTTTTGATCAAATTCTCAATATCAGGACAATTGTTTTTTTTCTACTCTTCTACCTTTTACAGGGTAAGTAAGAACTGACCATAGTTCTGACCATATAATTTTATGTCAAACATGAAGCTACCAGGAACCCATGATCCTCCAGTGCGGTCATATTCCATAACTGAACCTTTCCGGAGTATCCAGAAGTACAAGGTGTTCAGTGCTCAGAGACATGACCAAGGTAAGGACGGCTGAAACGCAACCACCACTGAATGACTGGACCAAGAAATATTTCAAGACAGATTTTTTTTTTTTATTAAAGGTTTTATGGACTGATGAGACGAGAGTGACTTTTGATGGACCAGATTGATGGGTCCGTGGCTGGATCAGTAATGGGCACCACTTTGACTTAGATGCCAGCAAGGTAGAGGTGGAGTACTGGTATGGGCTGGTATTATTAAAGATGAGCTAGACCTTTTCGGGTTGAAGATGGACTCAAAAGGAGACATTTTCTTCAAGCAGCGGTGCAAGAAAGAGTCTGCATCCTTCAAAAACACCATGATTTTTATGCAGGACAATGCTCCATCACATGCATGGAAGTACTCCACTGCGGGCCAGTAAAGATGAAAGAATAGGCAGAAGATTTACAGGGAAGGAAACCAGTCCTCCTTTCTGAACAGTGTCTGGGAGGCAGCGTTTGCTGTTGCATAAAAAGTTGATCATGGAAAATGGAATTTCACTTCCTTCTGTTAATTTGAAATAATTCTGCACAATGAGCATGAATTTTGTACCTTTATAGCCTTCATAACAAAATGCAACGGACACATAATGATGGGAATTGGAATTATAGACTATTAGCAAGGTTGATGAATGTAAATCTCAAGTGTGAATCTCACTGAAGAACAGAAGAACTTTCTCCGGTGTTCACATGCTAATGGAAAATGTACTGCAGAAACATGTTTTCCATGAGAATATTTAAGCCTAGACCCATAGTAAACTGGAAAAGGTATGAGTCAAGCTTTTCACTGTGAATATGCCACTGTAACAAAATGACACTACTGTAGAAATGAAGCTTCATCTTGATTATGTTACTGTACAACATTGCTGGTACAGGTTTGAATGGGGAGTTGTGGGATGACCTACACGCAGTTGCTCTTATATTATGTGGCCGTTAGCAGACACGTTGATAAGAAAATGTGTGGCTATGAGTTATAAGCTCTACAACAGAGTTATCAGCACATAAAGTAGATCAGAGCAGACAGAGTTGTATAAATGACACGTAGAAATACACACCATTTATAAAGGATCTGTATTTATCATCTCATCATATCATCAACATATCATCAAAGGCCTGAATAGATTCTAAGTCATCTTTACACTGTCATGTTAATGCTTATCATGCCTGTGTTTCACCTGTCCAGGCTGTGTCCCCCGTCCTTCGCCCTGTGTGAGCTGGGATGGACTCCAGCACCCCCGGCGACCCCGCTTGGGACAAGCGGCAGAAAATGACTGACTGACTGACTGACTAGCCTGTGCTTCAGTAAGATAATCTAAAATAAATACTCTTGCTTCTTTTATGAATCATAACAGTAGTATTTTTGTTTTCCCTAATTTCAAAATGTGGTGAGAATATCAAAACAAGAATCCAGCACTGTGAATCTCACTGGATGATAAGCTGTTATCATGTAACACCCCTGCTAATGTCTGCAGCTAAAATCAAACAAAACCGAGCTGCAAAGCCCCAATCCTGCGTGTGTGTGTGGTACACAAAAGCGAGAGAGTGATGGAATCCCAGTCTCCGGAGGGAGGTTTAATCAAAGGGAATAAAGCAGTTTTATAGACCCATAAAACAACAGTGGGACAGACAGCATTAACTGCACCATGAGATGCATACAGAACATGAGCTTGGGTGTGTGGACGCTTGGGGATTGGAGTCTCAGTGTTCCAGAAACCATATATGTATTTAAAGGCTTATTTTATGTTCATTGGAAACAATACTGAAATCAGAGAGATGAAAGACAAAGAGAGAGGGGATAGGGATAGAGAGGGGAAAAAAACAAAAAACAAACAGCAGACAGTGAGGTGAGAAAGATGAGAAGAAAAAAAAAGCGGGGAAAAAAGGCAAGAGAAACTGAGAAAAGGGGAGTGAGAGAAATTGAGAGGGACAGAGAGAGAAACAGTGGGGGACAAGAGAAAGTGACAGTAAGAACAAGAGTCCAAGAAAGTGAGAAAGCATGTGAGTGAGAGAGAGAGAGAGAGAGAGAGAGAGAGAGAGAGAGAGAGAGAGAGAGAGACATAGCAAAAGAGAGGGGAGAAAGACAGACAGAAAGAGAGAGAAAGTGTAAGTGTATGAATGCCTATCTGTTAGCACCACAGACAGCTCAGTGTGTGTGTGTGTTTGACTGCAGCCGCTGACGGTCTTTATTAGCATTTCAAAAGCCTGCAGACTTATCCTCTGATCTATGGCCAGATGACCCTGTGCGCGCTCTCTCTCTCACACACACACACACACACACACACACGCTGCTAGAGACAACAGCACTTCCCAATTTCGGGTCTCTTGTTTCTATGGAAACCTCTTATTGAGAAGCCTCAGAATTTCAGCAGCTCGGTCTCTGTCTTGTCTGAGTCGGACTCCAGGTAGTGAGATGAGTAACTGAAAGAGTGATGTCATAATGCTGCACCTCTAACAGACGTTTTAAGATCTGCAGCAGATGAACAGGAGGTCCTGACAGCCCTGTGCTGGGCTGCTGCTGGACTGTGTGCATGTGTGTATAAACTAATCATCTCACCAAGGCTCTCTTTTACCAGGCTTAGTTCACCAGCGAACACAGTTTTGGTTCAGAATCGTTACACACTTGTTACATACTGCCTTAAGCTGATAAGTAATCTCAGACTCATTGAAGTTGATTCTGACACTGGAAACTGTTGTGAAACTATAATTTAAATTGTTTCTGATATGTGGTTATCTATAAACATGAATAAAAGCAAAGCCTTATTCAGACCGTGAGAGTTTTTGCAGGTTTTAACCATGTGACTATTTTTCCTCTGCACACACTTTTCTGGACTGACTGGCAACGTTTGAGTAAAGAGAAAATTTGGGCATATATATAATATAATTACATATATATATATAATATAATTAATCATGATCATCATACATACTTCAAATGTTAGTCAATTCTCTGGAGCTTTTTATCCTAAACATGGTGTATAGTAGGTTGGGAGTCCAATGTACCATGCAGAGAGTATGTAGGGACTGGAATGAGCTACTTGTGTATTGCAGAGTTTAAGGGATTGAGGGTTTTTAAAGGAGACCCAATTGGATTTAGTTTTTGGATTATATTATCTAAATTGAATACGACACTGCAAACTGACACTCCGCTCGCTCTGTATCAAAGTTACAATTATTTCCCATAAACATACTTTCCAAAAAGGTTTTTTGTGGCAACATACAGTATTGTGCAAAAGTTCCTTCAAAAACTGTGTGCAAGTGTACCTAGAAGAATTGATGCTGTTTTGAAGGCAAAGGGTGGTCACACCAAATATTGATTTGATTTAGATTTCTCTTTTGTTCATTCACTGCATTTTGTTGATTGATGAAAATAAACGATTAACACTTCCATTTTTGAAAGCATTCTTTGTTTACAGCATTTTTTCCACACCTGCCTAAAACTTTTGCACAGTACTGTACATTAGTAATAATTAAACTACACACACACACACTTAGCTGTTAATGGAACACTGCTTTCCCAGTGAATATGGGAAACATACACACATTTTGCACACAGGCAAATGGCATCTGCTTTATATTGTGAAGTGTCGGGACTAACTCTCGGCAACACATTATGGAAAGCCTCCGGCACTAACCCAACACCTGTTCCAGCCCGAGCAATCTATTTATAACGAAGCCCCATCCAGAACAAAACTTGCAGTTAAATCCCAAATGTGGGAGTCGCGCTGGCTGACACGGACTCCCCAGGGGCCCTGTTTCCCCAAGGCACAAAACCGGTGGTGCGAAGTACAGCAACACCACTTTGAACAGTCTCTAAGACAAAGCCTTCGGAAAGCTGAATCCACAGAATCTGCTGAACTCATGTTGTTCCCCTCTCACAGTGGTTGAGGGATATGAACAGCAGAAGTGCTGATGGTAAGTATACTACATGCACAGTAACGCACACTAAAACACGTCAGTAAAAGCAGAAAGCACTACAGTCCCCCAAATTACATTTAAAGCTGTTGGTAGAGCAGGAAAGTCTTCAGTTCTCTTCTGCTTTTGAGATGTTGGCTGTCAAGTTGTGCTGAGCTTAAGGCATTAAGAGGGCTGGCTGGGATCAGTGGTTTGCTGATGTAGGTAAAAGAGTACTGGCTAATTTTTGGCTTAGTAGAGGAATTAAGGTTTTAAACTGAATATCTGCATCCAAGGGAAACCAGTGAAGGGTTATCAGTAGTGAAGTGGTATGTGAGAAGTCGGGTGTACTAAAGACCAGGCAAGCTGCTGCATTCTGAAGCAGTTGTAAAGTTCTGCTCGCTTTCAGAGGAAGGCTGGCTAGAAGTGGGTAGTAGTAGTCCAGTCTTGAGATGAGTGAGTGGATGAGGATCTGACGTGCTTCAGTAGTGAGGAAGGGATGCATTCTTGGGTGCTACCTAAATACTTGGGACAGGTTAATGATGTTTGGTGAGAAAGAAAAGGTTCTAATCCAAATCAACAGCTAGATTTCACGCTTTCATTGTTAGAGTGCAATCTTAAATGTGAGGGCAAGTAAAGGTCATGGGGATGAATACTCTGGAATGTGCAGCAACTTTTATTTGTATGTATCTTGCAAATCCTAACTGTAGAAAAGTCTTAAAATAACTTAAAAAAATAATATTAGTTTATGTAATATTAGTTATGTTTGTATTATGGTTAAAAGTGTAAGCTAAATGTTGATTTTATAACACCAAGAAAAGCACTTGGTCAAAAGGCCTGTTCTGTAACACCTTAATAGTAAAGGCTTTGTTTTGCAACACTGTGGTAAAACTGTAAAAACAGTTCGGTTACACTATAATTTAAAAAACATGGCTTTTCCTTTTAGACTGTGTGAAGCCACATGGAAGTGATTTTGCAATGGAGTATTTGGTGAAAACACACACCCCTCTGCCAGACTAAGTATTTTTTGGCAAATTTGGAGTAAGTGGAGGAGTTTGTCGCTCTCTGAGGGACTGTGTACTGGCGAGGACTCAAGTGTATGTGTCTGTGTGGGTGTGTGTCAGAGTGAATGCACCTAAGCATGATCATGCATTGTCATTAGCGTTACAAAGACTTTGTTTTCATGTGTTATCACAGACTGTGCGTTTTTGTGTGACTGCACAGCAGACTTGTGCTCCATTCAGCATTTGAGAACATTTTAGCAGCCCACGGAGACAATGCAATCACTTCATGGATCTTTCCATTTGAGAGCTTCCACCCCCCCCTAAGTGACTGCTTACCCTGGCCCAGGTATGGACTCACTTAGACTCAATGTTCACACACACACTTTGAGAAGCAAAAGACTTTAGTGGGTTCTAATGCCTCCACCAGGCATGAGCTCAGAGAGAAGAAATGCGTGAAGGAGAAAAATGGAGCCAGTGAAACTGTCCTGGAAAACAATGTGGTGGAACTATTGAGAAGGTCTTGTGCTTTTCCACTAAAGTTTAAACGCTTCCTTTAAGTGCAGCTTTTACAGCTCCACTGGACAGCTCAAAAGAGCTTGCAAGAGAATGCTAACATCCAATTACACTACAGAAGATAAAAGATGCCTGTTGGTAGAATAATACGGGCAACACTGGCTGTACATTCACACAGTGGTGTGTGTGTGTTGGAGGCAGTTTGAGGGCGACGTTGAACAACTGGAACTTGATTGCTTGATGCCCTGCTACAAATCATCTGTTGCTTGATGTGAATTTCTATCGATGGAGTATTGCATGTATTAATTCTATGTAGGCTACACATTTTTAGAATTTGGTAAAACTGTATTGCCTTAGGCCACGTGACACCCTGATAAGTCTTGTAAAGACACCTGAAAAACATTCGACTACCTCTAAAGAATATTTCCTGTATAGAAAACAATAACTATTTGTTGTGCTTTTCTTCCTTACTGCACTGGATACTGAATTTTATTATTTTGCACCTGTCCTTTCCATTTCTTCATTTAACCAGTACAGTGTCTCATTAAAAGAATCAACTCTAATAAATGAGGAAGACTCACTCCTGAAATCTCACTTCACTTAACTGTTTCTGTGGGTTGAAGACAGGCAGAGGGAAAGTCAAAGTGATCATACCTTCCAGAAGTTATCCACTTTTCCATAGACAAGAGACTGGTTCTGCCTTTTGATGTCATCGATGTGTCGGATGTCGCTGGCATTCAGGTGCTGCTCAACCACGAAGCCCAGGAAACTGTTATCAGGGGTATGAGCTGTGGGAGATGACCAATCAGAGTAGAGAGATTCAGAAAAGAGAAGAGAAATTAACAATGTCGAGAAGGTACAAAAAACAGTTCGAGAGAACAGAATGAGAATGTATAAAGGATGCAGAGGGGTGTTGTTTCATTGGTTCTATTACATTATAATCCCTACAGACTAGTGAAGAAAATGTTAAGATTAACTGAACGGCAGATTATAATTAACATTTGATCCTTTGGTAAATATTACACAGTACTTTCCATTTGCTGTTGCACATTGCCATGGTGCCACTGTGCTTCTCAACAGGTATCTAACAATTAAGAAGGAATTCTGAAGATCAGGGTGTGTGCCAGTGTTGCCAGGACAGAGATGGTTACTATGGGAACAGCAGGCCAAAAGATCACCTGGGTAACAGGGCACTGGCAGAGTTTCACCTCTTGCCCAAAACTTAAAGCCCACACATTAACATATCCGTTTTTTTATTTACATACACTCGCCCTCAAAAACTTTTATATAGAAATGTTAAAATGTATAAACAGTATTCTTAAGAGACTAATGTTTCCCAGGTAAAACCCTGAACCAGCATTTACAGCATTTACCAGACGCTCTCATTCAGAGCAACTTAATCAGTGCTTCATTGTCCACATATGTTCTTCTGTAACTTAAGTAAAAGTCAAGAACTGCTGATTTGCAAAGAAGAACAGCAGAAAATCCTCCAATCCAGGTGTGCAAAGCATGTTGCATCATTCCCAAAAAGACTCAAAAGCTGTAACTGCTGCAATGGGTGGGGCATCAACTAAGTACCGGGTAACCTCTGGTCACAAATGTTTCTGAACACATACAGATTGGGTTACGATCAAAACGTTTTCTAAACTTTCGTATCTGTTCACGGCCACAATTTCTGGTTGTGAGCAAAACACTGGTGGCCAGTTTCCCCTCCGGTTCGTACTATGCAAAAATGATTCATGCAAGGTTAGTTTTCTTGGTTGTTTAGATTTCGTTTTTGTATAAATTAAGGATTATTCAAATCCCCCCGTGCTTGAAACTCTAGCGCAAACTTGGTCTAGCATGAACTAGCAATGTTAGTTTTCTCTGTTGTTCAATGTTTTATCAGTGTTATTTAGTTTACTATTATACTATGTATTCTATGGTATAATGAACTATTTCTGTGCTTAAAAGTCTTAAGAAAAAGACTGCTACATACAGTATGTATGGTCTGGAATGGATCAATCGTATTTACATATAATCTTATGGGGAAATTACATTCAGGGCGAATTTTTACATTCAGGTCAAATTTTGGAACCAATTATGGTCGTGACCAGAGGTTCCACTGTACTAAGTAAAGACAGCAAGGGACTCATTGTTACACAATCGGTGACTCGTCTAGGACTCATTCCCTAGAGACTCCAAGCTAAGCGTATACTCGTTAGCGACAGTCTCACTCAGACTCTCACAACAGAGACTTGAGAACTGACTTGAACTTGTACCTTTAAGGGGACTCTCAGAATCTCAGAAACTAGAAACTCAGACTCATACCCCTGAGACTGAATGTCATATCTACACTCCTCTTGTCTAAGACTCTTATCCCAAATACTTGAATGACGCTCCAGACTCTCGACACTTGGATTTGCCTGAGGTGACTTAAGAATTTCCCTGACAGTGACAATGCTAATGAAGAACCATAAAACGCAAATGCTGTGTACAGTACTGGATGTTCAGGGTCACTGTCTCCAGGGTTTTCTTATCCATGTGCATGTGTGTGCCATAGTCAGCCCCAAGGGAGCAGCTGGACTGTGTTGTTCCGGCGAGCTATCAAATCCAATCAGGCTGCAGAATGAGATTCAGAACCAGCCGCCCCATAATGCAATTTGTGTAAATTTGTTGGAAATCAGAAATGGCAACAGAAATGAAACAGAACCCCTCCCATTCTGCCTCCTCTGGATCTGTCTCACCCGTATGTCCTAAATGAGTAAATGCTGTTAGAGTTTAAACTGCACAAACGGCACACACACATACAACCTGTCAACCATAATCTCAGTCACCTGTACAATTCAAAACACACTGCTCAGTCCAGAGGCCTGGACAGTGTCTGCCTTCTAGACATTGAAAGAGGGAGCGCTTTAGAACAATATATATGTTTGCTCACATGTTACTGTGCAAAGGATCTTTTGGACTGAACTAAATGTCAGAATTAGTTATAGTTTAATTAGCTATAATCCCTGATGATGAAATTTGATCAAAACTCTTGAAATGTAAAATATATAAAACAAGTAATAAGATAAATAAAAATGGCCTCACAGAACATTAATTGTTACTGAAGGGAAGTAAACAGTGAGGTGATTGCACAAAATCTGCTGCAGGTGCATACTGAATGTACATTTTAATTATGCTAAACTATTCACTGTTTGAGTCACCTAGAGGCTGAATTCATTAACATTATGTTGCCATATTTAACAAATTACAATGCTGTAATATAGAGAAAGCAGTGAACTATCAAAACACGAGGCAAACTGTTCCTTTTTTTAAATTTTTTTTTAAATTATTTATCCCTCCAGTCTGCCTCGCTGAAAACCCAAATAAACACAAACAACCAAGACAGAGCTGGTGTTAGTAAATCTGATGTTTATACTGGAGGAGTAAAGTGCAAGTAATTAGCGGAGACTGGAAGGGGAGACGGAGGAAGAGAGGAAGACAATGTGGAAGGAATGTGAGGGAGGATGAATGAAGTCATCCTTTAATTTCCTCTTTTTTTAATGAATGTAGGAGTGAGAAACTGCGCACAAACACACAGCAACACACCCTTAACAGTTCATTAGTCACAGTGGCAGTTTTTGAACTGTTGTTTGTAGAGGTTTACTGTGAGCAAATCATCTACTTAAAAAAAAAAGCCTTAAAACTAAAATCTTGAGCATGAGAGCCATATACCTTACTTTGAACTGTTACTAATGTCAAAAATCTTTTTAAAAAAAAAAAAAAAAAAAAAAAAAAAAAAAAAAAAGTGAGGTACTATGCAATGTAAAAAAAAACCAATAGATTATAAACTGTTTTAAATCCTGTTTTCCTTAAATTTGTACACTAATATCTTCTCTCACACATTCTTCCACTGGGTGTTTTGCTGGAGAAAGAGGGGAAAAAAAATAAATTAAATTTAAAAAAAAATAAATAAAAAAATAAATAAATAAAAATACAGTGGTACCTTGACTTACGAGTGTCCCAATGAGTTTTTCGAGATACGAGCTGTCTCTCAGCCGTTTTTTTGCTTTGAGTTGAAAGCTAAGAGTTGGGTTACGAGCCAGCTTCAGAGACCCACCGCTAGTCGCTGTGAACGCAGCAACATCCGACCAGCATCCCGTGTCTCACTCGTTCACTTTAAGCGGTTCGCTCGCAGTGTAGTGCAGTGTTGTGCTTGCATTTGTGTTTAGTTATTTTGCAAAACCTTGTTTGTCCAACCGTGTGTCTGAAGAAAGTGAGTGCTAAGGACAGTGCAGAGAAGAAGCGGATGATTTGCATTGAATTAAAGAAAGAAATGATCGAAAAACATGACCAAGGTGTGCATGTAGTAGACTTGGCGAAGCAGTAGGAGCACAGCACTTCTACACTCTGCACTTTACTGAAGCAGAAGGAGTCGATAAAGGCTATAACACCAGCCAAGAGCGTTAAAAAATTTTCGAAACAGTGGACATCTATCCATGAAAATATGGAGAAGCTGCTGATGGTGTGGTTCATTCTATTGTATTGTGTTTTTATACAATATTCGTTATTTGTAAGCACATTTTTCTTATTTAAAAACATGTAAAAGAAATGTGAGCAATAAATTTGGAAATCTTTCAGTGAAGGAAAAATTTGAATTCAACTTAAAATGCAAATGTTTTTCTATAGCTGAGCATTATTTCTATAATTTCTTCCAAATGAAGCACGCACACACACACATTCATACATACATAAATACATAAATAAATAAATAACTTTAGTGGGGCTACCTTGGCGTTCTACATTGTGTTTAATTTCCTTCGAGGCAGAAAGTAATTCCCTTTCAGTGATTAATAATTTAGCCTCATAAACAGCCGATTAAGATCAATTAGGATCAGATGAAAGCTGTTAAAGGGGCACAGCACAGAGAGGAACGCAGATAATAGGATTGTGGTTAATGAGGGCACAGTCGGACTACATACCTTTGAAAGGGAAAAACGGATCAGCCTGTGTCAGAAGGGGATTGGAGGGCTAGTATACGTCGAAATTTTTGCAAAACTCTGATTCATCCTAGTTTGTGATTTCTGGGGTTTTACTGAGCACAATTACAAAACTCATTGAAGCTGCAATTAACACTTTATGCAAAGGAAATGTTTCTCCTGGGGATAAAGGTGTTGCCTTTCAAAATACAAGTGAAAGTAACTATTTGGCATTGTGTAGCACAGCACACAGTGAGAACTAAATGCTTCCTCTGAATTTCACCCATACACACACCCATACACACACCCACACACACACCCACACACACACACACGTGCAGCAGGGGGCAGCTATTTAAAGCACCTGGAGCAGTGAAGGGGAAGGTACATTGCTCAAGGATACCTCAGGGTTACCCACTGGTCTGGGATTCGAACCCACCTCCAATCCTGGGCCTAGTCCCCAAAAACTAGACCACTGCTGTAACTTGTTACTCCCACTTGCAATGTAAGATAAGTTAAAATTCATAATAAGGTAAATCTCATCACTGATCTGTCTATGTGGGTTAAACCACACCCATTTTTAGGAAGGACAGCTCAAAAAAAAATGTCCGATGTGTCAGTCACATGACTCAAAGGAAGCATGTTCTAGCATCCACTATTTCAGCAATAGCAGAATCATGTGAGAGTGGGTGCCCTAGCTAGTGTATAGAAAGAAAAGTGGATAGAAAGTTGAAAAGCAGGTAAAACTCTTCTCCAACTTCAGAATTCAGTGAACAACCCATAACCCAGGCACTGCTGATCATAAACCAGAATACAGACTGAATAACACCTGAGTGAAGTAGAGGCTAATGCGCCATATGTTGACAAGAGTATTATGGGACAGCGTTGGCCTAGTGGTTAAGGACTAGGCTCCAGGATCGACAGGTTGTGGGTTCGAATCCCAGACAAGTAGGCTGCCTTGAGGTTCCCTTGAGCAAGGTACTGTCCCCATCACTGCTCCAAGGGTGCTTTAAACAGCAACCCCTTTCTGCACGGTGTAAATGGGTGAAAAGCAGAGGTTGAATTTTGCTGTGTCTCACTGTGTGCTGTGCTTCACAATAAAAAAGTAGTCACTTTCACTTTCCCCCTCACTTTGATGCCCTATCTAATAATCACAGTGATTATACTTGCAGTTTTTGGACAAAAACGTACTTGTCCTGATTTGTTTCAAAAACAAAGTAATTAATGTCAGGCCAGGTTAATATGTTACTGAGAATTTGTTTATTTTGTATATAAAATTTTGAGCTTATTGATATCACAGTTGCCCCCAGCTTAGGGAAATGACTATTTACATTGGCATTAGCATTTGCCTTAAAATGTACTGAGCTTGTGGCAAAACAGCCTGTTTATCATTAGTTTATGTGATATGTTTTATGCTAAATTTATTAGAAATGATTCAGCCTGGGCTGCTTTTGTTAGAAAGAGGTATAAGAAAGGATTGCAAACCGAAAGAGAACTTATTTATAAAATCAGCCTTAAAGACAAAAGCAAAAAGTACATGTTATATATATATGATATAGAGAAATGCTTTAAAAAATGTAAGAATTTTAAGAAAATTGTAGAATTGTAGACACCATTATATTCCCCAAATGCTTCACTCCAACACTAAACAGATGACAAATCCAGTTTCTTCACGCTACACGCCCGACTAAGGTTAATGTGTTTCCAGACATTATCCGTCATAAGTAGGGTAAAGGACTCACTGGCGCCAAAGGCCTGGCCTCCATAATGACCTGAGTAGGATATCCAACTCCATTCACAAACACACCTCTTACCACTAAGTCTTCCTGTTACTCAATAATCACACAATCACTATTATGTGAGCATTGTTACTGGATAGCATTACTACTTCAAAAGGTGCACTGGTTTCAAATGTTCGGCATGGAGCTTATGGAGCCCTAAATTCAGGCCAATGAGGTGGAGCAGCTGCTAATCTCAGATTTTAAAATTACAGTCTAGGATATTCTATTCTTTTTAGTTAACTTATAGCACTTGTTTATTTCAGCAAGAACAGAAACACAAGGAAAGCGTGTGAAACTGGAGAAATTATTTTGGAACTAATAGACTGAGTGGGCAGCTTGACAAGCTCAGCCGTAAATGCTTTACTGCACTAATGATCAAATGCAGAAACTGGGATCACTTTTATAAATAACTGTGAATTACCACACCATTCATTTTGTTCATTAGTTTGATTTTGTTATATTTTAACCGAATTAGATCGAAGTAGAAGTGTACGCAGGTGAAACATTGAGCTTAATGTTTCACCTGCGTACACCTGTGATGTTGAAACCTGACACAGCCCAACTGCTATTACTAAATTTGAAACCCAGGCCGGAAGCAATTCAAACCCTTTAACCGGGATGGAATGTCACAGATGCAGTTATACAGAATTCATTTACCATTAAGCTTGGCTAAAACGTTGGAATAAATTGCTTTTTTATGACAATGTAAAATGCGAGAGATGCAGCTATGACCAACCTACACCGTGTGCACAAATATTAGGAAAGTGAGCATTCTGACCATATAATTTTTATACATATATTCCAAATGAAAGGTTTATGAAACTTGAATACTAATTGGATTTAAGCAGATCAGGTGATGTATATTTTTAATGAGGGAGGGTGTGGCCTAATGAGATCTACGCCCTGTGCGCAGCTTCTTTTCCTCCTCAGACATCCAGACATCCATCCATTATCTGCCGCTTGTCCCAAACGGGGTCGCGGGGGAGTGCTGGTGTCCAACCCAGCGCACACAGGGCGAGGACGGGGGACGCACCCTGGACAGGTCGCCAGCCCATCGCAGGGAGGAGCGGGACGGGGACGGCACCTTGCTCAAGGGTACCTCAGGGCAACCCATTGGGAAGGGGTTCGAACCCCTGATCCTCCGATCATGCGGCTGACACCCTAACCACTAGGCCACCGCTGCCCCAAGTCTGCCCCCTCCTCAGACAAAATGGGCCAAAAAAGGGAGAGCACCGACTCTGAAAAGTTCAAAATTGTAAACTGTCTTTCAGAGGGATGCAGCACTCTTGAAATTGGATATTGGTCAAGGATCACAAAACCATCAAACTGTTTGTTGAAAATAGTCAACAGGGACGCAAGAAACCTGTTGAGAACAAAACGAAGCAAATTAACTGCCAAAGATTTGAAACAATCAAAAGTGAAGCTACCAGAAACCCATGATCCTCCAGCGCTGTCATATTCCAGAACTGAACCTACCTAGTGTGTCCAGAAATGGAAGGTGTTCAGAGCTCAGAGACATGACCAAGGTAAGGCAGGCTGAAACCCAAACACCACTGAACAAGACAAAAGTTGAAACGGCAAGACTGGGCCAAGAAATATCTCAAGGACCAGATGGTTGGGCCCGTGGCTGGATCAATAACGGGCACAGAGCTCCACTTCCACTCAGACGCCGGCAAGATAGAGGTGGAGTATGGGGTATGGGCTGGCATTATTAAAGATGAGCCAGTTGGTCCTTTTTGGGTGGAAGATGACTCAAAATCAACTCACAATCCTGCCGCCTTTCCTCGGCGCAGGAAAAAGTCTACATCTTTCAAGACCATCATTTTTATGCAGGACAATGATCCAGTAAAGCCAGTAAAGACCTTAAAGATGAAAGAATAAACGGGAGATTTACGGGGAAGGAAAACAGTCCACCTCTCTGAACAGTGTCTGGGAGGCCGTGGTTGCAAAAAGTTGATCGTCAACAGATCTTCCATGAATGGAAGGATTATGACTGTTATTGAAATGAAGGCTGGTTTATTGGTCATTGGTCATTTATTGGCTTTATTGGTCATTGATTTATTTATTTATTTTTTTAAATGTTAGAAATGTTTATTTGTACATTTTGAGTTGTCGTTTTTCATTTGGTTGCATAATTACAGGGCACACTAATAGCAGACTAATAATTGTGCACAAATATTCCCCTGGGTATGTTCACACTCACATTTCCTTTGTAAAACATTCATGTTTCAGGGTTTTTAACATTTTGGATTGCCTGATAGCGCTGGATTTGTTCCATATTAAAATGAATTGTAAGTGTAAGTTGTGTAAATTTCATGCTAAAGCTCTTGCATCATCATGCATGATTTCATCCAGGGGCATTTTTTCCCCTCTCAACAAACCAGGGAGAAACAAACTAAAGCTCACACACACACACACACACACATATTAGAGATGTATTTGGTAATGCAGATGCCTAAATGAAAGCCATCACTGTTCTCTCACAAAAAAGCTAAACCCAAAACACCCGACTGGAAAATCCCTTGGCTTATGAGAATGTTGTGGACCATCTTTAAACAAAAGTGCTTTTCACTCTGCAATCTACCTGAGCCCACTGCACCACCCTGACCTGACCTTAAGCATAAGCCAGAGCTAAAGTTTTACAGGCCAAAGGGTAAGCCGTAAAGGTCAAGCTCAAATGCATGTACATAGACAAACACGCAAAAATACACTTACGAAACATGGTGTTGAACTGCTGGGGGTTGAGGTTCCACTTGCCCCACGGAGTCTTGTGGCCTTTGGACTGGGCGTAGTGTGCGTGGTTAAACTCGGGCTCCGTCCCAAATGAATCTAGTACTCTGAGCATACACCTTAAACAAAGAAAAGAAAATTTTCAGGTTAAAAATATACTACCAGCTATTGTAAACGCATAAAACATACCTGCTGTATGTTTTATTATCATTTTTTATTATAATAAATCTTTTATGTCCTTTACATTAGCTGTTTATACTTACTCTTAAAATGGTCAAATTTGTCATTATACTCTTTTCCTTTTCTTCCAGTCATTTAGACATCGTCAACACTGAAAATAGTGATCAGTGAGATCACACTTTAATGGCTTAAACATTAACACTAATCAAAGATCAAACCATTTTGAGTTTAACCTTTACAGAGTGATATCTGGAGATCTAGAGGAATCTTTATACATGTCCACTGATCTAGGGGAATATCTAGGGACAGGGAACACTCAGAACCACCACTTGTCCAAAAAAGGACACTTTCTGGCATCTTTACCTTTATTTTTAAGAGTGTTGTCAAATTAGCTGAATACTCAATTTATCAAAACGGTACACAAATTAAAAATCTTTAAAGCAAAGCAATAGAACAAAAATATGTTGGTTGAGTCAATATTATCCTTTTTTTATTATATTATAAATAAACGGCATCCTATTATTTAAAAAAATAATTATACTTGCCTTGCAACTATTTAAAAAAAAAAAAAAAAAAAAAAGAAGTGATCGATAAGAATACATACAGCAGCCCAACAGCTTTAAAATGTTGCTCATTTTTTAAAAGCAGAAGGCCAACAGTTTATTTTTACACATGTATAAAAGCTAGATTTTGTGATGATAATGTTAATGATTTTGTGATAAATAAAATTTCCCAGTACACTTTATAAGCATATTCTGATGTGGTCAGTTTATTGCAAACTAAGTTTAACTAGTTGTGTTTGATTTCGTGCAGCAGTGTGTAAATTACTGATGATCTGTTTTTAATACTATTTTTAAACATGTGGCAGTACTGTTCTTCTGATTTCTATTCATATTTATCAAATATTAAAAAAAAATGTTTTTTAAATCATAATGTGACGCTGTGTAATGGCCTGGCCAGGCTGTTCCTTTTGCCTTATGAACCCCAGCAAATGTTCCAGAGTTACATCTTGACTACAAAATGTTAGAAAGCATAAGGAAGTGCCACGGGGGAAAACATTCAGCAAATATACTAACAAACGTGGAAAAAAAAACATGTACATATGCAAATATGTGTGCTCGCTATGTAAGGCCAGGTGTCCATTTAATGTAAGGCTGCACAGCAGATGCAGAAAGACACACTGCAGAGTGCGCATATGACAAAAAGGCAGTGTGGTGAAGGAAAAATGTCTTGGCTTCAGTCTCTGAGTTGTTGAAATACTGGTATCTGGAGAGAATTAAACATTTGTCCTTGTCAGATTAAGCCTGGTTTTAAGGATATTACATCATATTTCATGCTTAACACAATACGAGCTGTAAACTCGCCCAAAAGGACCTCAAATCGAACATACCAGGGGAGCATTAAATCTTAATGTTAGTACATGAGCTAGAGGCTTATAAACCAGCACGGGTCAGCTTCTGCTGCTAAGTGCAGCTTCAGAGGCTGATATCAACCAGCAGGAACCTCAGTAGCCAATACAGTCCCTGCAGTATGCAGTTGCTTTAAGCAGTTAAGGCAGGAGACTGTAGATTGCTGAGGAAAATGAAATCACATGAGGGTTAAAGGAGGCGGGTGGAGTAAACCTCCTTAACTATAAACGCTGCTAATATAGCGGCATTTCACACAGCTTAGTGTGGGCTCATACCTTCACCTAACATGCTAACCTAACATGCTTTCTTTCACCTTCTTTCAACTTGCTAACCAGGCTCTTTAGCATCAAGGAGTTTTTAGTGCTGCAATTGCTTGAGTCAATACTCACAGTAATTTTCTTTGCATTTCATTTTTTCAGTAAGATTTACTTACTGAAGATATAATTGATTCTTAAATAATTCATTTTCACATAGCCACTCCCCAGCCTCTCTGCAGGGAAAAAAGGAGACTGGGATGAAACACTCCTTATAACAGTTCATTATGTTGGCTGAATAGGTGACTACACTGCAGCAGTTCTCAGAACATCCTTTGCATCAATACTAAATGATGTGGGCCATTTTAGAGCTTTTAATAAATGATCAAGTAGTACTGTGAGAGAAACAGGGCTGTTGTTTTTATTGCTGTTATTTTTTTTAAAGTGAAACTATATTTTCCAGTTTAAAGTACAAAAGCATGAATGCCATTGCTCAAGGCGAGACAGCATGCAACTTTGTATTTCACTTCTGTTTTGAATGTCAAGACTGCTTATGATGTTTATACGGAACACTTCACAAAGCATTTTACAAAAGCATTTGATATAGTGGAGAATTCCTGCACAAATTAAGCCCAGTTTAAGAGCTACAAGTGACGTTTCAGTGTCTTTGTCTGAGAGTGCATGGAGAACAAAAGTGTCCAATATTCAATTTGTGAGGACTTGATATATAAAACTAGCAGTAAAATTAACTCTGTGACTTTATATTCCCTCTTAAACCATACGTTTAAGCCGAAGGTTATATGAATAAACCCCATTAAAAAGGTTATGAGTTATCTACTAAAGTCTAGTAAGACAATCAGAGAGAAAGACCAAGAAATGGAGAAACAGGAAGTCTGAGAGGCTGATCTGAGTGTCTGTAAGAAAGAATTAAACGGGGCTAATTATACTAAACTTTGAACAGAGAAAGTATTGATGTTAGGTCAAACCTATGACAACAAAGTCGTCCATGGATTAAACATTTTGCAGCAAACCAGCATTCACTAATCCCTCTAGTTCACAGTGAAATGACAGAGGAGGTATGTGCCGTACACCTAGTGAAATAGCATATGTAGCCTTATTGAGCTCTGAAGACTTACTTTGCTGACACTGTTGCCGGGTGCTGGGCATGGCTGCCCACTGCAACACTGTGTCTTATAGGTTAAATGTAACGTAGCATTACATTGTGGTTCACTTTTTGCTGTGTATTCATGTTAATTGGTCACTTTCACTAAAATAAAATGACGCATGAACTGAGTGGCCCGTGTGCGTCAACATCATTCAGCAAAGAGAACACACAACACCTTTATTTAGCGCAATATCAAAGGGCTTGGGGCTGTAGTTTGCACAGATACAATATTGCACATTCTGCATAAAAATGCAGGTCAAACAGCTATCTAGAAAAATGAGTGCTACCATAGTTAAAATATTTTCTCTTCTTTTTTAAAAATGTTCTTAAAATTTGCTCTTTTTTGTACAGATATTTGTAAATGGCATTATTGACTGATGGTGAAATTGTCCATGGATTCGTACTCACTGGTAATGAACCCAAGATGGTCCCAGCGTCTTTTTAAATTGAGACAGTCCCACGATGTCTATGTAGATAAGCTCCACCACCTTATCACCTTGTGTGGGACAGCTGGACTTATTCCCCATCACTTTCCGCATGATCCTGAAAAGGGGATTGATACGGCAAAAACAAGGACAAAGGAAAACACAGGATGAAAGTTCGAGAAAGATAAAAGAACATGAAAGGGGAAAAAGAAAAAAATTAAATATTAATGGGAAAGGAACTAGATTAAATACACATTAATAGTGCATCATTGTGGTAAATCTCAATTCTTCAATACTGTATCAAACAATCTGCCCCTGGGGTCTTTAGCCATTAGCGCTGAATTATAAGTGTTCCAGTTTGTAGAAGACAAGCACAGCTTCATGGTATGTGCACGCATGTGTGTTTACTATTTTGGCTGAGCTACTGAAGTACAGATACAGGACCCCAGTGCAGAAAGGATGCGGGTGGAATGTGTGCACGCAAGCACTCTCACTCTTTCAGCTCTGCGATGGAAGCTGAGATGCGGATGTCGTGGCCCAGCAGGTATAGGGTGGTTATGAGGTCACTCCACTGCACCAGCTCCCCCAGAGGACCCCCGCTGAAAGCATTCTCCGCAATTTTAAAGCCAGACTCTTTCGTCAGTAGGCCCAGATGCACCAGGATCTAAAACAAACACACACTTGCATATACACACAGTCTATATACACATTTTGAACATTTATTTTTCACTTTGTTTTTTGTTTGTATTTATTTTTAAATAAGCAACATATGCAAAGGCTGCTATTTAATAAAACACATCACATTTTGATTCTAAGTTTGCCTGAAATGGACTGGTGACTTGTCAAACGTGTTCCTCTGCGAGTGCTATGACAGGCTCCGGCAGCCCCCATGACTCTGGTTAGGATAAGCGATTCAGATGATGGATGGAAGGATTTTAATTCTTAAAGTGTTTAATGCTTTTTTGCCGTTACTAAACATCTCATAGCTGTCTTTAGTTTTCAAATGAAGGAAATTTGTCGTCCTCGCCCTGTGTGCGCCGGGTTGGACACCAGCACTCCCCCGCGACCCCGTTCGGGACAAGCGGCAGAAAATGGAGGAAATTTGTATCCAAACCTTTGATGGTTATCCTTCTTTTTAGAAGCCGCAACCTTGTTTGTGTGATCTGACTTTTCAGCTAAAGATTGCTTGGAGAAAGATGCCTCTTCTTACCTGTAATACTGAGCTTCACTGAAATTTTATACAAAATAAATGCAAGAAATAAAGTTTTATATTTTAGGCCATCTATGTAAGTGATGCCCAATGCAGTAAAGCACTTTGTTTCATCAGGAACTGGGACTACCTTGACCTTTCCCATAAGACATTGTATATGATGAGTAGGCTGAGCAGGGCATGTCCAATGCGCATGTATCATTTTCACCTAATAGCTGAGGGTATTGGATTCATATCAGGTGTCCTTTGTGAAGGGTGTAGAGGGAGAGAATAAAGAGATTGCCAGGTTTACCACGTAACATTCATTTTATGGCAATCATCTTCACAGAGTTGCAAAGCCTCTGGAATGCTCTGTGGTTTGCAATGACTGCAAAAAACGGTCAACACAATGGACTTGCTTTCAGTGCTTTCATGCTTGGTTACTCTTGATCTTGAGTACACGCAAAAACTAGCACACGTACACAAACAAGAATACAAACAATTTTCATTATTTCAGTGATAAATCTCGGAAGATTATACCACATGACACTTTTTTTTTGTTTGTTTTTTTTCTGGGATAGAACTGTATAGTGTCTGTATTTGGGCTGCTGCCATGGCTGTTGGCTACAGGTGAAAGAGGCTCAAGCACACTCTCCAGGGAGAGAGTGTCCTGGATGGTGTGTGTATGTGTGTGAGTGTGTGTATGTGTGACTCTCAGCACGACGTGTGTATGAATTATTGAGCTGGACTAGAGCAGAAACACAGCGTGCATTATTAAAAGGTGGCAGGTACCCGACACAATGGACTGATACTCAGAGCTTGATAATCAAACCATGAAATATTTTATATTATTTTATTTTATATTTATATATAATATTTTATATATTGGTACTTTGTATCTGCACTCATTGTCCTTTTCATTAGATCCACTACTCGCCTTTCATTAGCAGTGCATCCCTGCTTGTCATACAGCACTGAAAGATGAAGGCAACAGAGTGAAGTGAACCGAGGAGGCCATAATACTCTGAACAGTCAGTTAAACAAATGACAATCCAGAGCTCATCATATCAACTGTTCCTTATAGCCCTAATCCCAAAGAGAGGAGATTATACTGTACCTTCTTGCGTTTGCGATTCTGCAGGTCCTGCTTGACAGAGAGCGAGCGGATGGCGCTGACCCATGGCTCTTCCATCCGCTTTATCCTCAGCATCATCCAGCGGAACTCCTCCCTCCGGGACATTACACGATAAAGCTCATCCAAGCTAGTGCGGATTTCCGTCTGATTGAAATCAGACAACGCATCAGTCTTAGCAATCCCGGACAGTCATAGGTTTGAGGACAACTAGTTTGTTTTGAATTTTAAGCCAATACAAACTTGCTTACTGGCTAAAACTTTGATTAGATTTGGCAAATATCAAATTCAATTTCCAATCTAATTTATTCATCTGCAACTTAACCAGCATAAACTATAATAAGAGTTAATTTTCTTTATGGATTGTAAATCTTGCTTAGCCACTGCTCTTCATCCGTTTTTTTTTTTTAAAAGCTACGGAGAAATATCATTAATGAAACTGTGGAACAATAAGCTTGAAAGTGCATATGATACACCCTATAGAGGGACAGCACTGTGAAATGTATAGGTACTCAGTATAGGTATTGAGCGAGATATTAAGTAAATTTATTAGCTTCACCACCAGGTACAACTGATGGAAATCTGTCATAGTGAGGGATAACTGATAATATCAAACTAAGTAAAAGAAAGCAAAAATGTTTGCTCCAACAGTTAAAAATGTGTTAAAGGGGATTTTCATTTTTACATAACTAAATGATAGAGATAATCAATGTCATTATTGATTGGTTTGTTGTGAAATGCTCCTTTCTTTGGTGCTTTGGTGTAGTGAAGTGGGTAATAGTGCTGCAGAGTAGACTGGATTGCAGTCACTCTGTTGACTATGTAGATATATCTCTACATCTGTAACTCTGCGGGGTGGCGCAGAGCGGGGTGGCGCAGAGCGGGGTGGCGCAAAGCGGGGTGGCGGTGGTCCAGTGGTAGGATACTTGCCTACAGACCTCTGGCTCAAGAGGTCCAAGGTTCGAATCCCACCTCTAGCACTACCACCACTGGGTCCCTGAGCAAGACCCTTAACCCTGAGTTGCTCCAGGGGGACTGTCCCTGTAATTAGGACATGTAAGTCGCTCTGGATAAGAGCGTCTGCTAAATGCCGTAAATGTAAATGTAAATGTAACTCTGAGAACACAGAGTTCTTGAAATTGATTTCTTGTCAAACCACTGTAAAGAACAACAATTGAAAAATCTGCAAATTCCTCTTTAAGTTAATGCCAACCTTTTAAACTAAAATGTTTGAATTAACAAGTTATTCTGCGCTTTTCTAGTCACATATATTGAGCAACATATCTCAGCATGCTCTGACTCAAGCAGAAGAATACACACATACACACACACCTGTCCATTTCTGTCTGAGTCATTGTTAATATTTGTGGTCCTCCAAGGTAGTCGAGGGCACCAGTTCTCCACCTGTGGCAACCAAACAGAATCCAATTAGAATGTGTGTTCACAGTCATTTCTGACTAAATCCTCACATTTTGGTGTGGTGTGTGCTTGTCTTTCACAGGACATTTCTTTGTGCAGGTGAGGCCTGATGGGCAGGAAAACAAGCTCGTGCATGTGAGAAAACATGTGTCACAGTGACAGCTTTTGAACTCCTCTCTTTCAATTCTGTTTCTGCCCTGTGTGAGCTTGTGTTTCTCTCTGCATGCTGTTTATTACCCCACAAAACCGAAGCACCCCCCCCAACAGGTCCTAACATACACTGTTCTGCCTGACCTGATGTGTATTTCTGTATGACACTATTGAGTTTCTACCCAACCAGTACAGTACACAAACCAATTAGACAACATATCTAAAGCCATATGATTACTGATTTTTACTAATCTTGGTTGTTTATACTGGAGTACCAGCTGATTCTTTCTGCTTCAGAAGTTACAAGCTTGAAAATGTGGCATTTTTCATTGATGCACTTGATCTAAAAGTAGTATCTAAAGTAGTATCTAAAAGTAGGCCATCACACCCAAACCACTCAAATACTCTTCTATCCCACTGGAAGGAACACTCAGCTGACATGACATGACATCACACAGTATCGAGTTGTGGATTATTTTACCAGTATTATCAGCGCTGCAAGTGCGACACCTGTAAACACAACCTCTGTCCATCAGCATATAAATAAACCAGACAAATTCACTTCTCATTCCCTAGAGTGCAAAGTCAAGAGATGACCACCAGACATACACATGGTGTGAGCATGAGCTTGCAGTGTGTTCAGATGGCAGAATGGGCACTGTCCAGAGTTGGTAGGTTTATGGGCATGCCAGTATTTGGCCAGAATGTTCCAGGAGATTAATTTGGCTGCTCTCAGTGAAAAATTTAATGTATGGCTTTACGACCAACAGTTCATCACTCACTGACTTTGTGACCTGTGATCATTTACTGAGGCCAGTTCCACTCAGATCAATTATATACACCATTACTGACAGAAGGGAGGGAAGAGAGAGAGAAAGAGAGAAGAAAAAAAAGAGGGAGAAAGAGAAAAAAAAAAGAGGGAAACAAAATATATATAGATAGATAGGTAGGTAGGGAGAGAGAGAGAAGCAAGAAAGAAAAATGGAGTGTGAATGAGAATGAGAGATGTAATGATCTGAGACAGAGATACACAGAGAGAGAGAGAGGGAAGCAGGGAAAGAAAAACAGATGCAAAGAAAAAGATCAGAGAGTGGGAAAGATGAGGAGAGAGTAGATGAAGAAAAGATGTAAAAGAAATGGTTGGTATGGAAATTAATTCATATTGCCATGGTGATCATCTGTCATGTGACAGCAATACTGTGTGAGAAGCGTAGGGAGGGAAGAAGGGAGGGAAAAAAATGATGTACAGCTGCATTTCTCTTTAGTCATGGAAAAGAGTGTTTCTCAAAAGGAATGTGTTATCCATTAACATCACATGAAATCTATCCACCTATTCTATCATCCTCTATATACATACACACACACAGGAATGCTCTTTCCCATATCTTTATTTTCTTACACACCCATACACACACTGTCTCCAGGCTGTTTTCTGGCCAGTATGATGACACAATATGTACCATGATAGTATGATAATGCATTTGTTTAATCTGAGTGATCAGCCAGAATATTTAACATTTTGTGACAATTTATCACAAAAAGAGTAAATATCGTATCAGCCTTAGAAGATCGCAATAAACTAAAACTGGTTTTTCAAAGTCTTTCACACACGTCAAGCGGGCTGGAGTTGCTGCATTGCTTCTTACGTGTGTGTTTGTCTGTGTGTCTGCCCTGTGATGGACTAGCGACCTGTCCAGGGTGCCTTGAGCCCTGTGAGAACTGGGACAGGCTCCAGCACCACCAGTGATCCTAAGTAGGAGAAGTAGTAAGAAAATGAGCGAGTGAGTGGGTGATCTATTATGGATAATGTCATTACTTACAAGATAACTTGTAATCGTGCTTTGTGGGTGAATTCTGATCACCTCTATTAAATTAAAATAAATACTGGACCTTCTGGTGCTCACTGTGTGCACTGATGCAGGCTTATGTTCAATCTATACATCTATATAGATCTATATATATATATATATATCTCATTTTTTTTGTTCTATATTAACTCAGCTTTTTCAAATAATGATGAGCAGATTTTTACATGTCTTTGCATGTGTGTGTTTGTGTTTGAGATGCATAAAAAATGTGTTTACGCTTCAGGCTACAAGCTCTTTGAAAACCAATGACTAGGACAAATCTGACTAGTGCTGAAGGTGAGAGGGAGACAGAGAGAGGAGACTGCACTACTATTATCTCAGTCTTTACAAAACAAACCTAAGCCCAATGCGAGCCAGAAGACTTTAGTTAAAATTAGTCGGAACATGGCAGAGAGAGAGAGAGTGAGACAGAGACAGAGACAGAGACAGAGAGAGAGAGAGAGAGAGAGAGAGAGAGAGAGAGAGAGAGAGAGAGCGCACACTGTTTGGGTAATTAAAGGCACATGTATATGGATTTAAGTGCAGTCTGAAAGTAATCGGACAGTGATGATGTTTTTAGTACTCCAGGAAACCGAATCTGAAATTAAACAAAACTGTGAGATTAAACCGCATAGACGTCATCTTTAATCTATGCTGGTTAAACCATAATGAAATCAGTCCTATTTATACACAGCCCCTCATTACAAAACTGGGTATTTTTCATTAGGTTGCTCTGCCAGGACTCTAATGCACTTATTTCAGTTCTTGCTTGATTTGGGAGGAAGTTTGCAGTTTTGTCAAAGTGAAATGCTCTGTGGGCTGTGAGTGATCGACTTGGCAGACTGAGAACATTCCACTGTTTGGCCCTGGAAAGGCCTCCTGTTGCGTTGCTAATATGTTTGAGGTCTTTTTCTGCCACAAGGTGAGACACTAGCTGCATTCTAAGAAAGTTGTTTGGATCTGCAGTTTCAGAATTATCCTGTTCTTGCTATTGCTATAGAAATGACAAACAGAGGCAACTGAGCGTTATGAAGTGAAAGTGAAAGGGTCTATTCTTGTCATTGTGAGCACACGCAGCACAGCACGCCACAACGAAATTGGATCTCTGCATTTAACCTATGCACAGACACACACCGTGCAGCAGGGGGCAGCTATGAAAGCTTTGGGAGCAGTGACGGGGATGGTACCTTACTCAAGGGCAACCTATTAAGAAGTTTGAACCCACAATCTTCCGATTCTGTGGCCAACTTCCTAACCGCTGCCCACAAGCTTAAATTCCAGTCAGTATGTTCTTCTCTTACCTCACTCAGGTAGATAAAAAATGAGCATGTGGATCCATCCACTCCGTAGTTTCCATAACAGGCATCTGAACGCCACATGTCCTTCATCCACTGAGGAAGAGCAGAAGAGGGACACATTAAGCAGGAAATGCAACATTTCAATCAAGATTACAGAGAGAGAGGGAGACAGAGAGAGAGAATGAATTAAAACAGAGCTAAAAATCTTATTTGATAAGGACCGCATGCAAAAGTAAAACTGCATCAGTAGCCAAATTTATTCTAATGTTTACATAAGAACATAAATGGCTAAATATCTTATGATTTCAACAGTATACGTTTTGCATGGAAAGTAATAGCCTTTTAAGTGAAGTAGAAATATTGCATTATTAATTCAGGTTATTATTATTTGTATAGTTTCTTCCCTGCACATAGTCTCGTTTGAATCAATCAATTTGAACATGGCGCTTTTAAACATCAATCTAAGTCTTTCAAGCACTGAAGCAGAAAGCAAATACTGGATCGGTATCTGATGATACCCAAGGTTTCCATATCAGAAGCAGCAAAGAAATACGTGTATTGTAAACTAATTCATACCATTTGGGTCACCTTTACCTTGTCAAAAGTTCAGCTCTACTTTAACGGTATGGAGGTGCTCAATGATCTTGTACTGAATATTTAATGCATCCGAGGAAAATGTGGTCCAATTTGCCCTTGAAATAAAGTTGAATTTCCTCTAGCATAGATCCTTTTACTCTCTGCTGTAACAGGCTCTGCAGGGCACAAAAGGACTTATCGATCCCAGTTTGTGTGGCTCAGATCACACTTATTGATCCCTAGCTTCTGATGAAGATGATAGGGGGATGAAGAGTAGCTGACTAAGGACCCGAAAAGTAACACAAGCACAAACTGAGAAGAATGAACCACTCAGTCTGAAACCAGACACTGTCTTGAGGAACTCCACAGAGAGGTGGTGAAATTCCTATGTTGAAATATGTCACAAAGAATAAACAAGTAACGAGACATTTATGTTGTTCCTGGTTTTTTCTTTGTTATGGGAATGTGTCTTTCTTTAAGGACTTAAAAGCACTCAAGTAAGTGCAGAAATTCCCATGCGTGCTTACAAATGAGATATAGAAAAGCAGCAAGCTCAGAAAGCTGCACATTCAGCCCAAAAATGCTGTAAGTGGAATTAACAAAACTGTCACTAGTGACTAATTATTGGTCATGAAAAGTTATGTTGGCACCAATCTCCATGCCATGAAATGTCAACCGCTTGCTAACATTTTAAATAATTTATAATGGCACTAAGAATAAGACACCATTTGTCACCTACACACTTGTCTGCAGCACTAAAGAGTCTCCGGTCAACATCTAAACCCACACTATTGTTAAAAGTCGGAATGAAAGAAACTGTGTATTATTCTGAGCACACAGCATGGCACACAGTGAACCACAGCAAAATTAATTCTCAGCATTTATGCCATACACACACCACGCAGCAGGGGGCATCTATATTCAGCGCCCGAGGAGCAGTGAAGGGACTGTACCTTGTTCAAGAGTCTCTTAAAAGAAACCTACTGGTCTGGGATTTGAACCCATGGCCTTCTGATTCTGGGGTCTTGTCCATAAACACTAGGCCACTGAAGCCCCATACAAAGAATGACAAAGCAGGAATAAAACCAGAACCTCTCGCTGACATTACAAGTCTAGAAGATTTTAAATGTGAGTCAACATTATTCCTATAAAGTGAATAAAGAGAACAATTAAAACTGGAATGTCTCATCAGTAGCAGAAAATGGCGAGGAAGAACAGGAATCACAGACTTTTGTGGTTTCGCACCAACACTTGGCATTTCTCAGGAGTGTGCTGAGAGCTAAGATCTTTTAATTAAAAAGCCTGCGTCTGTATTCCAAACGACTACTGAGGTTGGAAACGGACTCTGTGGAGAGGAAGGGTATCAAAAGGCCCTGCATTCAGTGATGACAGCTGGGATTTAAAATAAGAAACCTGCATAAGCGTTTGGGAGAAATAGTCAGCATGGAGGCTTTAAGGTTCAGGTTTCAAACAGAGCTTTCAATTCTGCTAGGAACATCTTCAGAGAGGAACATCCTCATTTGAGTGAGAACAGACATAACTGAACGCCAGGAGTTGATATGAAAAAGAATAGTTCCAAAAGGTGCTAAATATATATCAGAAAGAGAGGTGAGAAAAAGCACGAACTTGCCTTTTTGCTTGGCTGAAACCTTTGCCGATATAAATACAGTTGCAACAACAACAACAACAAAAAAAAAAGAAGTGTTGGTGCACTTCATCATAGGCACGTGATCATTTAAAAATAGACACATTTTCTCAACACTGTACACAGTTCGACTCAATACTGGTTTGGCAGCTGAACTGATCATACTACGGCCTAAAGTTACGGCACATTTCATGTATTTTATTGTTTACATTTGTTTGTCATATTCATACCTGACTGCCATGTTCGCCTGAAAATACTACCTGTTCCCTGATATCTGATCTGACTGGGTAATCAAGATTGGAATTGTGAAGAAAGGAAGGAAGCTGATGAAATCTTGCAATAAATCTACCCTGAAATAGCACATGCACACACTATGCAATGTCATATTGATGGCTGTGTGTTTCATTCAGTGGGGCAGTGTTTGCAAGAACATGAAGACCTACTTTTATATACTGATCTTAAGTGAAGTGCTTCATTTAAAAAGTGAACATTTATAGGGCTCCTGAGTGGATCATTTGAATAAGTGTTAAGTCTATTGGGAGTTGGACTCTAGTGATGCCAAAACCATCTAATGCTGGCCAGTGTAAGTGTCTGTTAGGTGATTTTAGTGTTGTTCTTGAAGTGTGTTTAGGTGCCAGTGGACTTTGTATTGGCAGAGTTGTCAGATTGAGTATCAGCAGATAAGGAAGATTTTAATATCCGTATCAGAAGAGAAAGAATAATGGTGATATTTCTTATAACAGTATAAAAATATGAAATATTAATGCTTCATTGTATGGATGTTTTCTGTCAATTTTTTTTTTTTTTAATTGCTGGTCAGGTCCTGCTGGCTGGGCTCTAAAAATGCTTCAAGAGGATCAGAACTCTACCACACTATGTTTTTCTATTCTGCTCAAGTTCTACATTCCCAGAGGACATGGTAGCAGTTGGTGTGTGACAGTAGCAGTGATGAGAGGTGGGTCAGCGAGACTGTGGGTGGGTGTGTCTGCCTGTGGATTACGAATTACTTTTGAGCAACCATTTCTGGATGTGGATATGATATGATTCTTTTTCAGTACACGAATGAGTGAAATAAATAAAAAAAAAAAGATCAACACTGAATTAATATTTAGACGTATACAGAGCACATGGGGAGAAAATTTGTCTTCAGGGCTACATTGAACATGCATGACATTCACTATTTATTACCAGAACATCATACAGTGAGATGACATGTCAGGTGACATGTACCTTGCTCAAGGATGCCTCAGGACAACCTAATGATCCAGGATTCGAACCAATGGCTTTCTGATCCTGAGACCTAGTCCCTAACCACTAGACCAGCGCTGTCCCAAAGAGCAAGACAATGACAGTAGTTTAACAGAAGACAAAGAATGGCATGGTAATCAGTAGGTGCGAGTAGTATGATTTTTGGGAGCAGCATTTGTTTGGTGTATGTTTATACTGCATGCACATATTTGTAATACACACACAATTTTATTTACATTGATGATTTTCACAGAAAAAGAGAAGGTGCCAGGCGTTATTCTGTATAGTAAATATATCTCAATGCAAACCAAATCTGTGTACTGTGCAATGCAGTGCAACAACAGCACCGATATGAACAGTAAATAGCAGGTTTAGGCATATTGTGACTCAGAGCAACTTAATGATGTCAACCAAAGAGAAAAAGATAAATTATGAAAAAGATAAATTAACAACAGAAGAACAAAGTCGATCCACATATATACTTTTCAAAATGTCCTCAATCAAGACATTGAAGAAAGTGAAGTTTCAAATGTGGAATATAAAAGGTGAGGCTTTAAATTAATAACTCAGTGTAGTGAATAAAAATTTCACCCAGTAGATGTGGTACATAAAGCCATTTACTGAGAATTATGTGACATGCAGTTGATTGGTCTGTGAAGAAAGTCTAGATTTACAGAAAGAGTGAAGATTAGACTGTTGGCAGTAAGACCTCTGCTGTGACTTATAGTTCAATTAGTTAAATGTATTTATTTATTTTTTATTCTGTGTATTATAGTTGTACAATTAAATGATGGAAAGAATGGATACCCTACAGGTCTTAACATTTCCTTCAGGACTTAAATTAATAATATATATATAAAAATTTAAATAATAATTATAGTTTTATATATATATATATATATATATATATATATATATATATATATATATATATATATATATATATATATATATATATAAATAAAATGAACGCTTTACTGTCCTATAAAGGGTTACAATATAAATGCTTAAAACAAACAAGGAATTTACAAATTAACTGTTTTTTTTTTTAAATAAATATCTATGGAATTATTTTAAAGAGATCTATTTCAAAACTAGATCCTTTAAAAAATATATAAAAAATTTTTTTTAAGACAAGTGTAAAAAAAAATACATTCAATTTCATTTCAACGCCTGAAAAGGAGTGCATAATCTCTGCAAACAGATGAAAGATAGATGAGTAGCTTCCCCAGTAGTCAATTTATTTAATTAATAATAATAAAAATATTTTATTAATTACTAGAGTGAAGATAAACAAAAAAGCAAATAAGCTCTCACAAGCCCTTATGAAGAAAAATACATTGAAGGTCTCCACAGCTTAGACAAGGTTACTTTTATTGATGACACCCAGAAAAAAATCTGAACACATTTGGAAAAAAAAAAAAAAAAAAAACAAACAAAAAAACAAAAACAGCTGTTGCTTAGAATTAGAGATTATTTTTCCAGAATTTATATTTGTTATTTTTTTAATAGATTTGGAATAGCCCAAGTTGTCACAAGCAAGCTATTTTTCTTATGCTCTGAGCATCTTGGCTATAAATAAAAATGTATAAAAATACACCAGATGAAAAACAGCACTGCAAAAGAATTCTAAATAATTTAAGTCTATATAATTCAAAGTACCTCTAAATTTAAAAAAATCTTTTATTTGGTGGGGGTTGCATTGCCAAATTATTCCTTTGTTTCTTGACAGAAAGGAAATGTTGAAGCAGCAATTTTTACATTTTGTTTTCATTCAACTTGCAACCCTTTGACACTTGCCCTTTCACTTTCCCATAATCCCTCACTATTTTTTCCACTACTCATTGCAAGGAAATGGTAGAAGAATTTCATTGGAGTTGGAGTTGCAGAGCATTGACAGTTCAGTAATTTTAATGTAAATTAGTTAGCACCAGTGTCAACAGTCCTTTACAGTGTCTTTAGCTTTTTCAGTTCAATCCAATGAAAATCTAGCACTCAGAGTGAAGAGTATTGCGTAGCTATTTGCTACTGAGTTTTGTAATACTACACTTTTTTTTTTTTTAATCAAAATCGAAATTGAGGGGTCATAAAAACCCTAATTCATTTTCAGTAGATTGTAGATTTTAGCTTTAAGCAGCATGCTGTGATAACGCTAAAGCTCTCCAGACAGGAAATTCATTTTCCTGTTCCCACAGTTGTAAATGATGAACAACACAAGATGTAAACTGCATCCAAATAAAAGGGAAATTGAGTCACTCACAAACAGCAACATCACAAGAGACAAACTGGTCAGTGTGGGAAGAGTGGTCCCAGAGGTAAGAGTGTGCGTGTGAGTGTGTGTATGAGTGTGTGTGTGCACACGCGTGTCTCTTTGTCTCAGACTCACCTTCAATTTGCCCTCACAGTGTGGGAAGCCATCAAGTGGAGGCAGTTCGCACTTTTCCTGGGCTCCATTTAATAGGTCTAAAGAGAAAGATAGAAAAGAGGAGCATGTCAATACTAATGGCATCCCTCCTCTTCATCATCATCATCATCACACAAGTGCAGACAAGCTTGGTTTAGATGGGGGAGCACTAGCTGTCTAGTCTTCATGCAAAGTGACAGCAAAGGAAATAATAATAATAATAAAGGTACAGTTTGTAACAGTACAAATGTGGCTCATAACCTGTTGGTTACTGTATAGCTTTGAATACACACTACAAAATAATGATAAGTTCTGTCTCTGACCTATCATAACTAAACAGAGTATACTCAATAGCATGCAAAACAGGAAGTGGGTCTTGAAAGAAAGAAACAAAATATTTAACCACCACAGAAACTGCAGAATCAGCAGTCCAACCTCATTCTACAGCGAGAATGAGAGAGAGGAAACAAATGATTTAGAATAAAAGAAATATCAACTACAGGAACTAGAAAGATGTGAATAAATTACTGGAACGTCTTATAGTTTCACTCCCAGTATTAAAGAAATGCTCCGTAGGCTTTCAAACCTCGCAGACTCGGCCTGAGAATTCCAATCACCTCATGATGCATCTCATTTTTCAAAGCACACTAATTCTTCAGATCTCTGCTGATGCAAATGTGCAGCCATTAGACAAAGGTGGGTACAGAATCAAAGGTTGGTAAAGCAAGTAAAGAAGCTACTGTAATGGTCTTTGTAGCTACGGTCAGCTACTGCTGATAACTAACTCCTTTCTCTGCCTAAAGCTTTACCAGTAGAATTATTACAAGTCGCACTTATGAAGAATCTGTGTGAAATTCAGCAACAAACTCCTCTTGGCCCCTAATAGCAATGCAATACATCATCTAACCAGACAGCAATTCCAGTCTGCTCTTTCTATTACCTATTAATCCTCCATAGGCATTATCTGGCATAAAGTCTGTGTGTGTACGCAGATAGCAGAGGTTCAGAAATGCAGTCAGAGTTTACCACTGTTTGACGGGGCAACAAGCCAACAAATGTAAAAGGCAAAGCAGAAGGATAGGCTCTAACATAATGACACAACAGGAGAAGAGGGCAGAGGCGAGAGAATAGAGAATAAGAGCAGCAATTTGACAAGGAAAGATACAAGAAGAGGACAGAAGACAATGAGGCACATGAAAAGAGGAGAACACTCTACAGCAGCAGTCCCCAACCTTTTTTGCACCACGGACCGGTTCCATGTTAAACAATATTGTCACGGGCCAGCACTTAAACGTCTAAAAACAAAGTGCATAAAAATACGTTTTTATTATTTTTTTTTTTTTTACTTATTTTTGCGAGCTTATGGGCTTCAATTTTGATGTATCGTATCACACGACCGAGAGTCCGATATTCAATAAAATATCTTTTAATCAGTATTTCTGTGCAGCCCGGTACCAAATGACCCACGGGGACCTACTGCTCTACAGAACAGTACAGGCAAATAGAGCTCTCACGGTTTTCCAGCGAGTAGATACCATGTCTGCTTCACTCTTTAAAACCCTCTCGTTCAACCATAATTAAAAAAACTCCAAAGTCATTTTCATTTACAGCAAAGCTTTCCTTTAAATAATGAGAATTTTGAATTCACTATTTTACAGTTAAAGCTATGATTGGGTTTGCACCAGTTAGTGTTTCTTTACATCTGAAAAAAGACTGACTCATTTTGGGCAAAAACAAGCAGATCTCACACACTACAACTAGCACACCAAGGCCTGTTTAATTCTGCTACAGTACAGCATTGTGCAACACAATACAAGATGTGAACGGCTCGACTATGGCAACAATCATCTTCCTGATTATTCTGGTCAATAATGAGAATTGTTTCAATCAAAAAATGTTTTAATATTCAGTTTTAATACAATAAAATATTCAAAGAAATACACTGAATCAGTTTAAATACGTGTCATTGTTTTTTTTTATTAAGTAAATAAGAAGATTTATGAAGAAGATTTGATTTTTTTTGCCAGATTGAAGAGCCACTGGTAGACTAACTCAGTTTCAGTGGTTTAATTTACTCCAATTATTTTTATTTTTGTAATTGCTGGATATTAACATCATAATTGCAATTTAATTTTTATGAACTGAGCAGTTGTACTTTGTTGCACACGCGCACACACACACACATACACACATACACAAGCCATGGCAACACGCCAGACAGGAATGGGTGGCTAAACCTAACACTACAAAAATAGAACAGCTGAACACATCCTGCCAGGCGAACAAAGCAGAGACTCTTACTGCGTTTCAAATGGGCTGCAATTTCCTGTAAGAAAATAATCATGATTCAAACACACTACCACCCTGCAGGACTGGAACTGCTCACATTTCTTACTTTGAAACACATTTTGCACCAACATGTGAGAATTTAAAAGCTCATAGACATGAAAACATCAAGACCAGGGATCTATAGAGCCATTTACCTAAAAACATAAACCATACAATCTTATTCCGTACAGTCGAAGAAAATCAGCATCATGAGCATCATCCTTCCTTAGTTTCCTATGAAATCAGAATGAAATCAGAGAAAATACCAAGATGTTCCAAAGAGATATAATCTGGGGAGAAAAAAAACAAACCTCCGCCATATTTACAACAGTATGCTGTTTATGGGGTTGTATGGCTGCAGTGGGTCCGATGGAAACCGCTGTTCACTGATAAATGCTCCATTACGCGAGTGTTACTTTGACGGACCATCAGCCTTAACATTGCTGCAGAACAAGTACAAAAGTACCTTTATGGTGACATATTTAATTTGGAATTGTCTTCTTTTAGCATGCTCTCCCACACCGCAAGCACTGTTCAGGGATGGCTTGAGAAACATGACACAGACTTCAATGTGCTCGCATGGCCTATTGCCCAGGTTTCAAATTGATTGTATCTGTGCGATGTCCTGGACAAACCTGTTTGATCCATAGAGTCCCAACCTTGCAAGTTGAAGGACTTGCGATTATCTTGGTGCCAGATACCACAGCACACTTATCTTAGTTCAAAAGGTATCTTAGTTTAGTTATAATCTTGGTTCTGTGGAATCACATCCACCAGCTACATCTGATGTAGAACACCACCCCTACCCCAACCACCACCCCCAAATCAACAGTTCCCAGCTGTGCTGCTGAAGCAGGAGCCAGGAACTCTTCCCATGATGTCATGGAGAAATTAGGGGGAAAACAGAATAGGTCCACATGCGCTGGACCCTATCTTTCTGTGTTTGCACCAAGACAACATGCACTACTTCATTCCCTGTTTTTCCTACAAAACGGGACACATGAAAACACTATTATTCACAATTTAATAGAAAGCACAAGGGAGAAAGAGAGAAGATAAATATAGAGACAAGGGGGGGAATGAGGGAGAAAAGAAATACAGATAAACAGCATGGCATAACGGTAGCAAAGCTTGCAGTTTAAATCCTGTAGGTTAACGTAAATGATTCATAGGATTGTAAGAAATAACAACTAGAGCGAAAGAAAGAAAGAGAGAAAAAAAAAAAAGTACTTTGGAATATGTAGGCCAGGGCTAAGCTTGCTCCTCAAACAAAAACATCGCTGTTCAATTCTTACAAAGCATATGATCATTTATAACAAAAACAGAAAATGTTATATTTTCCTTCATCCATGTCAAACCAATTTCTGCAGTTTTTTCACAATAAAGCAGTACCAGCCTACAAAGAACAGGTCAAACAATGGCAAATATGGTACAAACAAACAAACAACAAAACAAAAACACACTCAGAGAGCCAGGCTGAGAGAAACCAAGACACAAAGGGGTGACCAATAACCTTTGGGCTGACACCTGACATCAAAATTATAAAAGGGGCAATTAGTGACAAAAGAACAAATTGGGAAAATATTATTACACTATTGTTCAGCACCTTAATATAGCTTGTCAAAATTCTGGTCTTTTGGTAAATAAAAACACACAGCCTAGCAAGCTGGTATGAACAATAACTGCCAAAAAAATAAGAACTACCGATTCTTTTCTAAGATATGTGGCTGAGAGCTGTACTGCTGAACATCATCTTTCCAAATGTGCACCGCACTGTAGGCATTGAATTCTAATGATAATGATCATGATGACTTGGCTGATAATACTCACACCAAAGGAGTGAGATATCACTTTTTACTTTTCTGATGAAGTTTCCACAGCAACGTCCACAAAGGCACATTCGCTTTTCTTGACCACACTTTAAACCTAACAATTAGGCGGTTTTGGTTACTGTGTCTTTGAGACTATAATACAACTGACCTGTGCTCTGACTGGTTGCCATGTATTGTGTTTCACTGCATGCTGGAACTCCCCAGGGCTAAATGGTAGGCTAAATTGCTTATGGCTAAACAAGCAGGTATATGTACACTAGGTGTTTGCAACATCACCAAAGGAAGCAATTGTTTTTTAGCACTGCATGGACTGGTAAGTTAGTGACACAGCAAATATTTTCCATGATATGATGCGGTTAAACAAAAAACGCAAAGTCTTTTTTGCATTCTGTTAACTGATATGACTCTGCTAATGAGTACCGTTTGCTTGCAAATGATAGAGAGAGAGAAATTAAAATTAAAATAATTTTATTGTATAAAACAACTGCTTACACATTTTCCCTGGCTTCATGGCAAGTTAGTTTAGTGCCCACATTTTATACACTTCTATTAAACATGTGTGCGCTAACATTTAACATTCCAAATTACATGTTTTACTGATTTTTTAAAAAGTTACAATTAGCTAAAAACCTTGAGAGAGAACTCACTTTAATACGGTATTATACTGACTGCATTATTATTATTTGATGAGTTTAACGTTTTGGATAGCACAGGAAAAAGTGTGAAATATAAATGCTTCGATAAGCTTTGCACAGTATTTACAGACTGCATAATCACAACAGAAACATCTCTGACTCCCAGTCGTTAAGCTAAGCTGCCTAACGTTAGAATGTTTTACACTATTGTATGTTCTGTAAGATCGGGAGGAAAAATACAGGATGAAGGCACCGTATTTAGAAAAGTGACAAAAACCAAAGTAGAATTATTTTATTATTGTGCGAAAAGAAAACTTGCAAAAATAAAGGGATAAAATGAATGAATCAATAACTTGTTAGATCTAATTAGTCACTACGTGGTGAATGCAGTTACCATACACCGCACATTGTTTATGTGCTCTTTACAAGTTGCTGAAATATTTGTTACTTGCAGCTGTTGAGTATTTTAGAAATACCCAGAGTAAATAATACACTCCAAAGAGTGAAGCTTAAATGACAGTTACGAAAAAATACAAACTGGGAGGCAACATAATTGTATTGGTATTACTACATCTTTTTTTGCTTCCTCACACAGTGCCAAAAAAAAAAAAAAAAATGTTGTTGACTAAGAGGTCAAAAGATGACTTGCTGTGATACATGCGCTCCCTGTTACAGTGACCAATCCCAGGCAATGAGGGGAAATCTCCTAAAGACCCTCTACCTCACTACAAAAAGGATGCCTTCAGAGGAGAGGCATTTGTCAAATGATTGAATTTGGTTTATGTTTAAATGATAAGAGACTAATTTTCCTAATGCAAATAGTGGACAGATGTACACTGTAGATAATTTCTTACAGTTAAATAAGGCGGTGAGGCTAACCGTCTGAATTAAAGCAAACGTTTAAAAGCTCTGGAGTGAGGAGAGTGAGGACATTACACTCAAATATATCCTGTTGCAGGTTTAAAACATAAAAATTTAAATTATAAACCAACTCATGAAAATTAGGCATGAACACACCTTTGGCTTTAACAGCACTGATGCAAACAGACCAAACAAAGGGACTGTGCAAAAGTAAAACCAAAACCCTTGTTTTCCTGAAAAACAAATGAAAAGAAATGAGAAATAAAAGGGTATAAAGACATACCAGAGATACAGAAAACTGTCTTTTTGAACAAGGGGTGCAAATGAAGCCTACTGACATGTGGGCCTGGTCCCACAAAAAGGTACCCTTGAGCAAGGTACTGTCCCCGTCACTGTTCCCCGGGCACTTTCAATTTCTGCCCCCTGCTGCACGTGTGTGTATGGGTAAACCTAGTGGTTGAATTTCATGTTGTGCTGTGCTACATTTCACAATGACAAGGGTTGTCACTTTCACTAAACATGCCATGAGGGGCACTCGGGGAAAAAATAGCCTCGACAGTCAGAATCAAGGCAAGTTTCGGAAGGAAACCAGAACGCAAGTTTTATTAAAGATGAAATGGAATTTAACAGTTGTCACCAGCACTCAAACTAGTGTTCATTTGTTTACACAACTGCTGGCAAACAGCACAAGATATGGCTAGAAACCTGGCTAGTACAATAAAGGGAAGGAAATGGGTGGGAGAGGCTTAGTGTGCATCTGAATGTATCTGGACAGGTAACTGTTCCCACTGATTTTACAAAAGGGACGTTATTCATTATGTGCTTTTGCAAACTGCTAGACCTCTGAAAAGGCTAGACAGCAATATAGCTTTAGACTTTATTTCAGATGGGAATCAGATAAAATAAGTAGAACACTTTCTACAAAATCAGTTATTGGGTCAATATCAAGAGAAATACTAGATGGGATATCAGAGAGAGAAAAATAATAAGATCTGATTTAATTCTGCAGGAAATCGAGCCTGTGAAAGCACAGAATGAAACTGTGTAAATGTCATGCTCTTAGCTTTGTGTTCCATCCTGTTGCGTGGCAAAATGAGTAGCAGAGCTCGCTGGTCTACTTTCAGATGGCAATTTTAAGAAAAACACAAAGCTAGTTTTAAAAATAAAAATTAAATTCTAGATTGTTTTATTAGCTCAGGCCATCTTCTTCCTTCACTCTTATGGCCCAGTTCTGATGCCCATGTGCCCACTGTATGTGCTTTCACAAGTGGACAGGGCCTTTTGACCAGAGATGCACTGTGTGTTCTGACAGCTTTATATCACAGCCAGCATCCTTAAGCACAGATTCTTAAGCTTTAACGGCTTTCTGACTGTTCATTTGCTGCCTAGTATCTCCTGTATGTAGGTTCCACTGCAGCAAGAAAACCAAACTTCAACTGTTAGTGGTGTATTCACAGCTGGTTTTATTAAAGGTTTATCAAGAGAGTTAGAAAAACCCTTATTTTGTGTAAAAAAAAAAAAAAAAATTGAAATTAAAAATAAAAAATTTTAAAAACATGCACATAAGTTAGATTAGAAAAACAACATTGAATAAACCTTCAAACTTTAAACAACCTTCCCAGAAGTAGTTGCAAGTAGAAGTAGAAGCACTATCCAAAGGACAATTTTTCTCCATTTCTCAAGTCACGCATTTCTGTGAAAAAAAAAAAAACTCCACTCTTGACAATTCTTTCCAGGCCACAGACCACATGAAACTAAAGCATAAATTAATAAATCATTGAGAACTAGATGTGCAGGTCTTTGAAGCGCTGATCAGGACCTGACGAGCTAAAAATCGCACTACAACAAGGGAGGCTTTTGAGAGTAAGAACAAAGCAACAGCAGCCCTTCCATTAAAACACACAGCATGCAAATTCAGCATGCTCCCAGCTGATTTGGAGCTAGTTTCCAGTGCTGTCAAATAAAAGCTAGAAGAATGCAACCTTATAGTGTCATCTTTCTGTTATCCAGGATTACTAAGAATGAAATCTGAATGAAGAAAAACGTTTGCGTACAGATGGGCCTGTATTATGCCTCATTCAAAAGTTAATCCATGTTTCTTTGAACAGGAAGGGCTAAATCACTGTGGGCTGATAATTGAAAATGCATATGTTTTTGGGATTTATTTAAATAGACTGTTTACTTTTCATATATAAACTACAAAGACAGGCTAAAGGATTAAAGGAGAATGACTGTGGACAAAAAACAGGGCTTTTAAAAAAATGTCAAAGCTTGGGCACTCCTGGTGAAAAAGCATGTTTTTAATGAATTAGTATTTGTTCAGATTTAAAGCACAATTACTCTTAACCTGTAAACAGATCATAGTGTGAAGTATAAAGGATGTTTAGTGTTAATCACACCTCAGTGTTTCTGCTGAGTTTCAAAAAACCATGTCTCAAGATTTTCACCCTGCTCTGCCTTGCTCTGTTCAGAGTTAAAGCATGAGCTGCATGCATTTCCAAAGGCCCATTCTCTTCAGAAGCTCAACCTGTTGGCCCATTTCTTCCTCTCTCCATTCCTGCAGCATTTCTAACCTTCATCTCTCCCTGTCCTCTCCATGTTTTTCGCTCATTCATCACCAATATTCCTCTGCCTAAACTACAGTGTAATGCATGTCTTTAAATAAATAAATAAATAAATAATTTTAAAAAAAGGGTTGATATGGCACAAAACAGGTTATTCTGAAGGTCAAAAACAGAACATGCTTTATTATTGATCTTTAATCGGGTGCCACAGACATCCTGAACACATTTCCAGACGAGCAATTCTAGGTTGCTGTGATGGTCTGGCGACCTGTCCAGGGTGTGTCCCCCGTCCTTCGCCCTATGTGAGCTGGGTTGGACTCCAGCACTCCCCCGGGACCACGCTTGGGACAAGCGGCAGAAAATGACTGACAATTCTAGGATGTGTTTTGATGAGTCAAGGTATCAGAAATCCAAACAAATTATTTCAGTCAAAACATCACTGGCCAGTCTTCCCAAACATGCTGAATAAATGTTTCAGCGACACTTTTTCATGACATTAGAACTGAAATATGTAATATTTCATAATACTTCTGATCATATCATGCTGCCTCTTCTGTGTTGGTGAATTCTGTGTGGTGCCTATCTAAAAAACAAATAAGATGCGACGTTTGCAACAGATAAAAAAGAAAAAGATAAGAAAATGATTGAGGCGCAAAAAAAACAAAAAAAAAAAAAACACCCTACTGGCACTGGATTACGTCCCTGGTGTACATCCACACTAGCCCCCTTTTCTCTCACACAGGTCTCCAGAGTGGGCGCCAGGGCTAAAGGGTGTGCCAGCAGCCACATCTCCACCTTTCAGCAGTGCCCAGAGAGAGAGAAACACACACCGTGGATACACACAAGCACCGGCTGCTCACTGGCAGATGCAACAGATAGCTTGCTTCAACAAGAGAGAGGGGCAGAGAGAGAAAGGGACAGAGACAGAGAGGAAGCTGCTTTCTGCTCAGCTGCCGAGTGGTGGACTGATGGTATCAACAGACAAAACGGCTGTATACACAATGAACAATGTACACTTATCACAGTACAGGTGATTACAGGTTAGTGCATTAACTAAACTCTCCAACACTCCAGCTCTAGCCAAGCCTACAGCTTATTAAACTTGCCTCACAGTTTTAATGGCTAAACTGCTTAATAATTGGCCTTAAAGCACACTATCATGTCAACCAAATCTGGAGCACTAATCAGTTTTATCCTGAGGCTTTATGCCCAGTAGTGCTCTGCAGACACACTGTAAGGCTATCAGAAATGTTTGGCCACTTGCAAACACTCCTGAGTCAAAAGGCACGTTATAGGGTCTTTTCCTCACATTGGTATGTTTTTACTTCTTAGCTAAAAAATAAATAAATAAATTAAAAAACATTTTCACATTTCCTACTTATTCCAGATGTGACAAACCAAGATATGGCTAAATGTTGCTGTGCTTAGAACTACAACTTGCCAACAAACACCCAAATAGTCACCAGAATCCTTAAAATGCGCTGGTCCAGATAATTTATCATCACACCACACACCAGTCAGGGATTATTCAATGAACAGTACAAAAGACACACGGAAACAAACATAGAGAACAACAGTAGTTTAGTGTTCATACAATTCCTAGTGCTAACCACATACAAGAAGACTGAGCAGCAGGACAACAACCCTCAGTCTGCTCACAAATCTGAGTCCTAACCACATATGAAGTGCTCAAACAAGCACGCACGCTAAACAGAACAAGGAACGCATCTGTGTCAACCTCTGAACACTAATGCCAGTTTGTGGAGAATGACAGTTGGCATTTGATAAATTTTCTGCCAAAAAATGAGCATTCAGACAAATCCAATCTTACACAAGTCACGTTTCATTTACTGGAGGGGGTGTATTCATTAAAAAGTCAGTCTAGTTCCTTTAGGCAGCCAGAAGATTTCTAACAAAACTTGACCTACTTGAGCTTTATTAATTTCTCTTACCACCTTAGGTTATTTCGCAAACTTTGTATCACCCCCCCCACCCCTAAGAGCGTCTGCTCTGCATCTTCCTTTAAATGTATAAAGAACTCCTCAACTTCTAAATGGAATATACAGAAAAATGTTTTGGTCGGTTTTACTTTGCTTTGTGTTCAGCCTGTTTTGTTATACAATTGAGGAAATGTCAACCTAATTCACACCATCTTGTGTCATTACCCAAAAATAAAATCCAATAAGAGAGTCAAATTGTGTATATCAGCTAACTAAATGATTCTTCATTTAGTTGCAGATTTAATCATTCACCACAGACACTTTGATACTCCTAAATTTCCTAAATATTCCAGATTGTTATGAATAAACAAGGGCACACTTTAGAAACTTCAGAAACAAATATTTAACATTTCTCAGGATCAAGCTCCACGCTCATAAAATTAAAAAAAAGAAATCTATCTGAATAAATAAATAAATTTTAAAAATCTAATGAATTTTGATGTTTGTATATGTTAAAACGCCCCAATGTTTTCTGACATATAGAAAATACACAATTAATTAATTTAAACTGTTAAATAGACATCAGCTTGGCCGATGGTTATCAAGTCCCATGTGCCAAGTGGGGGTGATCTAGTGGTAGGGTACTTGCCTATGGAACCTATGGATCAAGAGTTACCAGGTTTGAATCACACCTCCAGCACTACCACCACTGGGTCCCTGAGCAAGACCCTTAACCCAGTGTTGCTCCAGGGAGACTGTCCCTGAAATTAGGACATGGAAGTCGCTCTGGATAAGAGCATCTGCTAAATGCCATAAATGTAAATGCAAGTTCCAGCTAACTATGTGTGTAAGTGACAGAAACTTTGCTCTTGGAAGCAGCATGACTCAGCCAGGTATATTAAGCCCAGTGACTCATTCTCTCTCGCTCACACACACAAACCTGTGATTCTCCGTCTATGATCTTGGTGGATTAAGGGGATAAAGAGGTGTGAGAAAGAGTGATGAGAAAGATGAATGTTCTGTAGAATGGGAATCACGCACACACACTAAAACTTCAGCTTTCACTCCAAACACCACTTCTGCTTTTAACTCCGTTTTAACCTGATTTTCACAGCCAACAGCCTGTCATTATATCAGAAACTGGACTGCTCCAAACGCTGCACCCTTCAAAAGGTTTCTGCGTTGGAAAAGTTCCACCTTGCAGTCGTATGAGCCCAGTAATAATCCGTCCTTCAGCTGTAAAGAACGACTGAATACAACAGGTCAAAGTGATTAACTGAGGCACAAACTGCAGTTGGTAATTAGAGAAGTCATAACCATTTAATGAATAATGATGTTAAAAACTTTAAAATCTTATCAATGATTTATTAACACTTTGCATGATTATGTATATTTTAAAACATGCAAAGCAAGAATCATTTTTGCTGTACAACAATGTATTGGGTGAAATATGTAATAGGGCAAGTTCTCGGAGTCAGCTGAATGATTTGCTGCATGACAGGTGGGTGTGGCAGGTCAAGTAGAAGAAATATACTATGACTGGTTATTATTTTTAAGCTTTCAAAGCTTAAAGACATGGCTCTTATCAGGAACGGCAAGTCCATATCCTTTTGCTTTGCACTAAATACATCTGGGTTTGAGATCAAAAGTTGAATATGAGATGAAAAATCAGATTTTCAAGCTTTTCATTCCTGATGTTTACTGCTAAATATGTTCATTTACGTGGAACAGAGCACCTCTTTTATCAGGCCACCCACCATTTCAAGTGAACAAATGTACTGGAACAGAAAGTTTGAAATTAAATTAATTTACACTTTTTTTAAGGAGGTTTTTCTCTTGAAATATATGTTTCATTAATTTATTTAATTCTGTAGACTTCGCTCATGGCTACTACTGTGAGTAACATCAAAAAAATGTCCCAAACGTTTCATATCTTGTTCATAGTCTTCTTCAAACAGTGTAATGAGATTATTTTACTCCTGCCCTGTGGAGGCTGTTCATGATGACACTGACTGTTTGTCACTGGCGTTTTTTCTTTGTCATCAATTGTTGCTGCTTCCCTTGACTGACCGGTTCATTGTCTGTTGCTGAGCACATCTTATTCTTATTTTGGACAGCAGCAGCTCAATAGTGCTTGTAAATTGCTGGTGACTGTCACTCAGCAAGGAAAATGAATACAGATGTGTAAAATACCGCAGCAGAATAAATCTGATCAATTGCTTAACAACTAAAACTATAGAAATGTCTTTTTGATAATTACTCTGTATGTAGCGTATGCAAGCAGTTCCAGATTCAAATTTGCATTATCATCCATGCCAGATGAAGTCAGCCTCAAAGACATCTACAGTCATTTAAAGGTATTTAAAAAACATTAATAGTTCATGTCTTTTAACCTATTTTAAAATATCGATTAAAGTGTTTTAAAATGTCCGGTAGTTCAAAATTCTGGTTTACAAAATTCTGGCCTGCATTACTAATGTGATCATCGCATTAATGCGCCAATTATTTAATCACTGATATAATCGATAGAGACCGCTCTAAAGTTAGCACAATAGAGGCTTCCTGTTGTTGCAGATTTTGGCTACCCTGCCTTTTGGGTTTTATCCACACTGCCTGTGGGGCCAAGTTGCCCAGATGGCCTTTATTTCATGTCTTTTAGTCCTTATTACAGGTAGTTTTTATTAGTGGAGTAAACTCCTGCTACAACTTGAAGCTCACCATTCACTTCAAACAGAAACATAAAAAAGGTAACTGACACTTAATTGTTATTTGAGTATTAAACATTCACCATTTCTTGTCTCTGATCCTGCACATTTAAAACACAAAGAGACACACATGCAGACACAGCCTTCAATTTACCACACAAATTCAAACAGAACTGCAAAGACACACACACACACACACACAGGATTTACGCTAAACACCTCAGCACACACAGGCCTGGGGTCTCAGGGGTCATAAAAACATTTCATTTTCTCACGGCAATATTAATCATCCAAAAACTGAAAGCAAATCAATGCAACCCAATAAAAGATGCAGCTTGTGAGCAAGAGGGGGGTGTGAGTGCTGTGAACTGTAAAGACTGTGGTCACAGTCTATTTCAGAGAGAGAGAATTTGAGAGTAACAGCAGCACTGGAAATGAGAACAAGAACAAAAAAAAACAAAAAAAAAAACAAAAAAAAAAAAAAAAAGTGAGAGGGAGATGGAGAAAATGAGACATAGCACAAAGAGTGGGAAATATATATATATATATATATAAAAATAAACAAGGGGGAGCGCTAAAGGAAGAAATAACAGAATAAATAAGACAGAAAGCAAACATGGAGTGACAGCGAGCAAGAGAGAGAACTCTACAATGACTTTAGTGCTCGAACAGCATCAAAAATGAATCAAGACCATGTACAATAGTCTGCTATTGCTGTGACTTATTTAAAGTCATTGTGCTGAACCTCTATTTAGTTTAGGCTGTTCTTCAGTTTTGTTTTTGCTTTTATAAGGTTAGAGGAAATTCTTAGCAGAAGCAGCTGACTTGAAATTGTGTCTGGTGTTTAGTGAAGACAAAGGTCAGCATGCTGTGTGCAAATTCTAAGAACCCTTTTACAGGAAAAACATTAACAAAATCAACAAAATGTCTATGTGCAGGTCTGCTCATATGGTAGCTGCACACATCTGACCACATTAAAACTTTTGCTACTTCCCCATTTCTTCTTCATGTTAATAAACGTGTGAATTTTTTAAGTCTGAAATTTCCCATAAGCTGAAGGTGGATCTTAAAGCATACCTGCCACGTTGACCTTCTCTGCGTTGGCAGTACTGGGCGCAGGCGTTGTTGTACCATTAGTTAGGTTGGTCGCTGTACCATTGTAGATGATAATGTCCACTTTGGACTCCAGCTTAGATAGTCTCAGCATAATGTTGTCTAGCAACACAGCCAAAGTTTTCTTCAGGTCTACAGAGAACAAAAGATTTATATCAGTGATGAAATACAGTCAAATGATGGACAAACAGATGGACATGAAAAATGCAAAAAAATCCTAATAAATGATTGGACTGTTTTTTGGTTTTTGAGGACACAAAAACTAACAATCAACAAGGTTTTCTAGGACCATTTATTTAAATCTGTTACACACAAACACACACACCTTTGTGCTGGCAGAAGTATGTAAAGGTGCTCTGGCTAGCTTGGACACAAGCCTCATTATCTGTGATGTTTCTGGTTAGCTGGTTAGATGGATGGCTAGATGGTTAGATGTTTCTGGTTCTGGTTAGTTAAAAACTTCTAAATTGGTAGAAAATTGGCATCTGAATAAAAAAAATTCTAAACATGAATTTAACAGAATTATCAATTTTTATAAAATAACATTAATAACCCTTTTGGCTATTTAGCCCATGAAGAAGAGATTGAGTGCGGTGGAGAACTTTATTATAAAAAAAAAAAAAAAAAAAGTGACATCTTTGTGACGTCCTTTGTACTTCGCTAAGAGACAAATATATGGTGGTGATTTTAAATAGTAAACATGGTGCATGGGTTTCATAAGCATTTATCACTATCACAAGAGAAGGAGAAATGGAGGAATGTGGTTCTTTTTTATTTTAGCTCTCTCTTAACAGACCAAAAAAAAGCAACAATTTATTGAAAGTGGTATTTATGATGGTTTAGCAAGTGATCTCAGCTGTATGTTGATTGAGCTTGGTCTCTTACAAATATCAAGCAATCCAGTTGCCAGGCGAAGAAAAAGAGGAGAGTTTGGTCAAAATCCATGAGCCATTAAATGAACTTTGGGAATTTATTCATGAGATTTTGCACAAGAGTTTGCAAAAGTATATCTTGTTTTCCTTTTTAAGCAGGTTAATCTTGTGCTTGTGGGAACATGTAATTAGGCTCCAAACTTTTTGACTTTTTTCCACTTCTGATCAAGTAAAGAAAAAAAGGGCATTTTCAATCTCATTATTTTAAAAGTGGCCCATTTTCAAACAGTTGTGCAGGTAACTGATTTGGATACAGCAGGCCGACTTCAAGCCATTTGCTTTATTTTTAACAACCTGGCCCTTTGCCTCCATCTACTTCTAAAGATACTGGCAGGCATCACCCCTCCTGGAGGGAAACACTCACGTAAATAACAACATAATAATAAATAAAAAGTTTTTCAGTCTTTCAACCTTTTTCTTTCACTTTTTCAATGAAAGATTAAGAAAGAGTGTGAGCAGGATGCTGTGCACATTATATATTTATTAAAAGTGTAAGTGTGGTTTCTAAAACTTTGTATTTTTTAGTTATTTTATTATATATATATATATATATATATATATATATATATATATATATATATATATATATATATATATATACACACACACACACACACACACACACACACACACACACACACACACACACACACACACACACACACACACGCTTGACACCATCTGAACCAAATAAGTTCATCTTGGTCTCATTAGACCACAGGACATGGTTCCAGTAATCCATGTCCTTAGTCTGCTTGTCTTCAGCAAACTGTTTGTGGGCTTGTGCATCATCTTTAGAAGAGGCTTCCTTCTGGGACGACAGGCATGCAGACCAATTTGATGCAGTGTGCGGCGTATGGTCTGAGCACTGACAGGCTAACCCCCACCTTCAACCTCTGCAGCAATGTTGGCAGCACTCATACATCTTTTGAAAAGACAGCCTCTGGCTATGACACTGAGCATGTGCACTGATCTTCTTTGAGTGACCACAGCGAAGCCTGTTCTGAGTGAAACCTGTCCTGTTAAACCGCTGTATGGTCTTGGCCACCGTGTTGCAGCTCAGTTTCAGGGTGTTTGCAATCTTCTTCTAGCCAAGGCCATCTTTATGTAGAGCAACAAAGCTTTTTTTTTCCAGATCCTCACGTTTGCCCACGTACCTTTTACAGATAATTAACTGTGCAATGGTTTTAATAGCATTGCTTGGTTTACTCAAATCCAGCTAACATTTCCCCACAGACATTTATTACTGCACACAACGAAGCATACACAACGTGGACATTATCATTTTGAAACAAGCTCTGACATCACACTGGCCTCTAGATAATCCTCCCTGTGAGAGTTTCAGTGAGCTCCTGAGCTAGAAAACCTTAATCAAAACACCAGTCATCTTTCAGCTGATATCGACAGAAACATCCATTACAAGACTGCAGCTTCTAAGTGAACTCTATGTGGTGAAAAGCATGGGTATAAAGAAGGACAGTGAAGAGAGACAAAAAAAACAAAAAAAACAAAAAAAAGAGGCAGAGAGAGAGTGAGGCAAAACACAGAGAAGGGAAATCAGGTTAAATGTGATTAAAATACTGATTCCCTCCCTGTGCGAGAACTGATAAGATACACATAAAGAAAGAATGGCCCACAGGTTGTTTTTAAATCCCAGAAAAAGTTATGACAGCTGATGCTCCCTGCATAAGCTATTGTTAAAAATATCAGTTGTGAGGATAGGTTGTTTTATAAACTTATGAACCCCATTCTATAGTGAAGTATTGCACACACACTACCAACTTCATAAATGAAAATGACATTAAGCATGGACATATGTTAATCCTTAAGACCTTGGACCGCTGTTGAAAAACCACTACGTATGTGCTAGACATCTAGAGTGTTGTTCTAGTGTTAAAGTAGTGCAAAAATACTGCAAATTACTATTATAAAATACTACTAATACCGCAAAACTAAGACACAATATTCAAAATAACAATAATGGCTTGAACGCTGTCATCTGTTCCATTTATGCATAAGAAGCCGTTTCTCGACAGAGCAGTTTTTGATGTTAAAAGGCCAATCTTTTTTTTTTTTTTTTTTTTTTAAAAAGAGTTTGATCCTTACAAGTCTCAGCCATTATTTGTCCCATTAGGTACTATTTCAGTTTTACAGGGAAACTTTTCTAATGAAAAGTAAGAACACAGAAACAAAAAAAAAAAAAAAAAAAAAAAGTACAAACATCTCTTCATTGTTGTTTATCTAGGAGGAAAAAAAGAAAACTTTTAGAAATGCATTATCCTTTCACCAGACTCAGTTTGTGCATGTTCCAAAATGTAATAATCTAATCTTAGACATCCCTATGTTTCAGCATAAAACATAATCCTGCTGGATACAGGCAAACTCAAATAACTGACGCAGATGAAAAACCAAAAAATACAAAAACACAAAACAAAAAACAAAAACTTCAGGGCAATGAGGAAGCAAGATTTTACTAAGAAATTTTATCCAAACCACCCACCGACCTATCTATCCACCCATCTCTCTTTTATGCTGGCCAGCTCATAAAGCCTATATTCAGGGAATTTTGCTCTGAATGAGATGGCCAGATGGGAGAGATGTGCTATAATCCTTATTTCTGTGTCACAGGTTGCAGACGATATCATCACAGCATCATTTCAAAATCCTTTGGCATGAATCCATCAGTGGCCAAAGAATCAGCGAGAGATATCCCTGACAGAGAAAGCGAGAATGAAAGAAATGCACTATTTAACTGTTGACCTGAATCGTTTGTCTTAAATAATAATTGCTATCAATTCCAGTTATTGAGAAACCAAACAGATTTTGCCAGTTAATCTAAATGAAATAGAAAAATCTTCAAATGTTTTTAACAAGTATTGTTTGTAGCTCACTGATTCAATGAAGAGGTCACTTTAATCCCCTGCCCCCCCTTCAGGTAACCAAGTTATATCTAGTAATCATGACAGCAACACAATTTACATAAATAAATTTCCGGCAATGGACTCATGACTCATGATGTCATACAGTAAAGAAGATGAAGCCATAAAGATGCATAACAATACTGTCATTACCCTTTACAAAAAAAAAAAAGAAAAAAAAAAAAAACAACAGATGCACTCTGGGAAAATCTGATGCTCACTGCCATCTGATTTATGTTCTCACAGTAACTGTATGGTGGATCAACACAGCCTGCTTGTATCATTTTAAGTTTTGTTCTTAAAAGTGTGGACAATGGAACATGAACATGAAAATGACATGACAGAGGCCTCTCTGAGTTTAACCAAGCAAATTACATTCCTCCTGAAAAGCACATTGTCAGTCTACACAGACTACTTTGAGAAGAGATGCGTGATTTATTACAGTGGTCCCCCAATGTTTTTTGTGCTATGGACCGTTTCCAAGTAAAACAATATTTTCACGGACCAGCACAGAAACAGCTTAAGACAAAGTGCATAAAAATATGTTTGATTTTTACTCATTTTTGTGAGCTTGTGGTCTTAATTTTTTTATATACAATTAATCACATGACTGAGACAAGCATTTATTTATTTATTTATTTTTGATAACTAATAAAATATTTATTAGTACCAGAAAGAAAAGGAAAAAAAAAAAAAATCTTGCTTTCCTAAATATCCTCCCAGCAAGGGTTATAATGCTTAACACCTTGATGCTAAATGACATTATCATTATATGAAACCTTTTCGGGGAAAACTCTTTTTAAAAGAACAAAAAACAAAACAAAACAAAAACTAAAACAAAAAAACACAATATTTGCATGATTCTGACTGACTAAAGTCTGAACCACAGATATTATAAATGGATGTTACATTTACATTCACAGCATTAAGCAGATGTGTTTATCCTTCCATTTCCTAATTACAGGGACAGTCCCCCTGGACCACCTTGAGGTTAAGGCTTTCGCTCAGGTACCCAATGGTGGTAGTGCTTGAGGTAGGTTTTGGCAAGCATCTTACCTGTGGACCACCATCACTACCTTCAGGAACATTAATGCATGTTATATAATATTTCATAATGTGCAATTAGTCCTGTTTGGTGATCTGACATGTGATTTGAGTAAAAATTTTCATTCCACATATTCACAAAATGAACATACTAAAAGAAGAATGTCACAGCTTCCCACTAAGTGGGGGAAAAAAAGACTTTTCAGAAGACATTTATGACATTTAGCTGACGGTCTTATCCAGAACAACTTACATTTCTTAACTACAGGTACAGTCCCCCTGGAGCAACTTGGGGTTAAGGGTCTTGCTCAGGATCTCAATGATGGCAGTGCTGGAGGTGGGATTCGAACTTAGTAGTATTCTACCAATAGACTACCACATATGGTCTAGACATGACTGGCTGTTTGGTGTTACCATCCTATTTCATTATCTAAACCTGGACAATCAGAGGAAATACAGTACTGCGCAAAAGTTTTAGGCAGGAGTGAAAAAATGCTGTAAACAAAGAATGTTTAGCGCCACAAAATCCCTGACTTTGTGCAAGTGTACCTATAAGAATTATTGATTTGATTTATTCGCTCACTTTGCATTTTGTAAATTGATAAAAATAAACAATCATTATTTATATTTCTGAAAGCATTCTTTGTTTGCAGCGTTTTTTTCACACCTACCTAAAACTTTTGCACAGTACTGTATTTATCCACCTTTTTAAAACAAGACAACTGCCGCTGCATTTGTTAGGTCTTGTAAACTAAAACTCAAAAAATTGTGTCAGAAATGCTGATTTGCATGAATGTCCTTTGCAAGACAGGCACCAGGACTAGGCAAAACAATGTGTACTTTCATAAGAACAGATTTGAGACACTCCTTTGCAGTTTTTTCTTTCATAACTGTGATAGGATACTGCAGCACTTGGTTATTTTTATTAACAATGACAATTTGACCCTTAGGGTCATATTTGATCTGTTTCACTGAGGGTATTGGACTATTCAGGGAGGGTGTGTGTATTCTTTCATAAAGAACGGAAAAGACTGGTGCTCCTCCTCAGAGACATTAAATATGTAGCACGGGCTCTGCCCTGAACAGTTGAAAATGGAGAAATGTAGATAGTATTACTGATTTCCATTCTTCTGTGTCTCTTTAGTCTGCCCTGTAATTGAGCTATGCTTTTCAACATTAAGCTTCCCTGTTGTTACAGATGCATTCATCAACTACATCACTGCTTGCTGTGAAGAAACAACTCTGCTGTATTGCTAAGATTTTGCAATGATAATCGTGACTGGATAACACATTAAGATTTGCTGCTCATTTAGGAAGTGAAGCCTAAGAATTCACACTTGGTGAGTATACTGCTTCAAAACATAGATGCAAGGTATTGGAACAGCTTAGCAAAATACCAAATTTACAGTTTTCCACATACATAAATGTAATCAATAATCCAAGACATCCCAGTCCAATTTTTACTTCTTTATTTATGAACTGCAGCTATGAGTCTAACGGCATAAACAAACACTGGAAGTCAAGACCCAAATCCTTTCCATAAATACATACTCAAAATGTCTCTCATAGGGTTGCCTGTAGTGACGTTTGGTTCAAAGATCAAAGTTGCTCACTGACACACAGAAAAGTCTGTGCCACATCAATGAAGAACTTTATGGTGTGTGGGGGATTTTTGGAGATGTGATTTTACGTCAGCAACCTGGGTGACAACAAATCCTGTCTGTAGTAGCTAAATGAAAGAAGAACATTAATACTATATGGGTGACAAAATTGCAAATTATATTAAAGGACTTTTGCTCAAATGAGTCTTTAACATTTAACACATTCAGTAAAGGAAGCCTTTTTGGTCTTAACTATATTTTATAGAGACTTGAATCTGAGTCCGATGGGAACCCTGCCTTGTAGTTTTCTTCATTTTGCATGCTCAGATACAAGATATTTAATTAATTGCTTTACTGCCCAGCTTGCTTTGAGCTGAACAGAATGTGCTAGAGCGGAGAAGCTCTAATCCGTGTAGTGTGGTGGTTTCAGAGGCAGAATGGGACAATGGACCTTCACTTATGGTACCACCTCAAAGGTAACCAGAAGCCTCGCCGATAACTCCATGGAGAAGGAGCTCCACAGAACGAGATAATGTGCAGACAGTCATCTCCTCTTACACTGAAAAACAAACCAACCATTTCTGACAACATTAGGGCTGCTACTCAAAGTGGTCTAGAAGAGCAGTCTTGAGCAGTTTTAATGTGTCTGAAATCTACTCAATCTGCAAAATGTTAGTAACGCACTGGATTTGATTTGACAAAAATGTCTTTCACATAAAACTGTGGTGTGGTGTTCTATCAGTGTTCGCTCAGACTTGACGAATTAGGTAAGTTAATAAGGTGCTTATTAAGCTACTTAAACTCTTTAAGCAGGTCTTTTCTTATTCAGAGATATAAGGTTTGGAGCCTTGAGCTAATGTTACCATTTCTTTGCTGTAATCTTGCTAAAAGCACTTGAACATTCACATGGCGCAAACTCTACACGTTTGACATTTCTGTCGATGAGCATGGCTAACGATCAAACACTAGCCCCAACGTAAGAAAAACTGGTGAAGGCTTGTGTGACGTACATGATCCCATCTTGTGGAGAACAGCTTACACAGATCCATAGATGAATAAAGCTACTGTGCAGGGTAGAAACTGGTGGGGTGGACAAAAAACCAATAGAGTTTTCTATGACTTGCTGTGACCCATAAAACCTGACTTCTAGTATTTAAAAGCAACATTAGCTTTGCTTCTCGTGTGATATTCTGTGTGTAATACTAGGCTGGTATTTGGGCTAAAAAACTACATTTAAACCAAACTACATTTAAAAAAGCACTTAAAATGACAGCTGCAAACTCCCCAAACTAGTATGTTAGAAGTGCTTGGTTATGGTTACCAACTCAATGAAAAGAATGAATGAGCACATCTTTACAAACTTTTGGAGATACAGTGCAATTTAGTCTACAATGTACAAGTTACTTAATAAAAAGTAAGCAAATAATGATAAATTTTTTTAACCTATTGAAAAGCAGGGTATTACAAAAAGGACCAGTTGCAGAGAGCTTGCAAACAACAAACAGTATAAAATAAGTTAAGTAGATAAACATGTGATTAACTTTTTTTAATCATTGTTTTTTTCCCTTGTTTGATGTCTGTACATGTTGAGGAGAAGAAAAAAAAAAACTAACTTGGACATATGAGGTGCATTTTTTCTTTAGCACTCAGTCAAACTAGAAAAACTAAGATTCTCTGATTCATATTAAACATTGTGAAAAAGCTTTAAGTAAATGGGAGTACAATGGTCAGCTCACAGCTGCTCCTTCTAAGTCAAGCGCATGTGAGTTTATGCGGTTGTCTAAAGGTGAAGTAACTCGTGTGATGATTTGCTTTGGCCCTGAATCAATAGTAATTTGCAGGTAGTAATGAGACCTCTCGGCCTACAGAGTGCCTCCATTAGCAGCATGAATAACTTATTGATATCTGTTTGCATTGTAAAAGGTGTAAGACTAGAGCCCCTGCAGCTTTCTCCTGTTTAAGATCGAGCCTGCCGCATACACGGTCAATAAAGTCAAGTCTTCTTTAACCCTGCTGTTACAGTTACAAATGCAATGAAGTCATCAAATATGTCTGTTAATCAGTTCATAGGAATTTTAACCTCTAAAGGGAATTAGTATTTCTAAGACGCAGATGACATAGATTAGTCCGCAACAACCCTAAATGCCATTCAACCTCAGTTATTTATCACTTTCATTTTTCTGACCCAGGCCCAATTTACATTTACAGCATTTAGCTGACACCCTTTATCCAGAGTGACTTACATTTCTGAACTACAGGGACAGTCCCCCTGGAGCAATGATGCTGGAGGTGGGATTCGAACATGCAACCTCTTGGGCTATAGATGAGTATCCTACCAACAGACCACCACCACGCCCATTCTCCCATTGTTACACTGTCCATTGTTACACTCTCCCATTCTAATAAAAAAGCTCCCTCAGTAACCATGTTAATATAGTCTGTCAACAGCAGTGTCAAGCTAACTCTATACTGAAATAAACAAGACCCCTAGCCTATCACAGAGCTCAAATTAATATGGATATTTTATAGCAGTGCCATATTTCATCCATTCCTGAAATATCTTGTAGTAAATTTCATACTTCCCTCAATTAACCTGGCTTATGAGTGGAATTTGTAATATAACAAATACAGACAGGATTGCGTGTCAATACTGATTCTGAAATGAAATTACTATGAGACTACAGCACACTCATTAACATACTTTCCAATGTATCCAGCTACCTTAAAGAACACCTATTGCTGACGAATATTTAGTTGGGCACATAGTTTAATATTGAAACCTGAACAAATAAAAAGCTAAATCAAAACTGAAAATCTGTGTATAAATGTGAATGTTATAAATGTGTGTAAAAATCTTTTATAATACAGCCAAAAAAAGTCAACAACTGTTGAACTTGCGAGGCAAGAAAAAGCAGAAAGGCCATTGTCTCACCATATGCAGTCATGGTGCCCACGTAAGGTCCGTCCATCACCCCCTGATTTTCCTCTGCCAGTGCTTTGATGTAGCGCTTGCTCAGGTCCAGGATCTGCATGCGAAGCTGTGCGCTGCTCTCGTGGGTCACTCTCTGCTGGATGGTGAAGTGCAGCAGCATCATGCCCCATATGAAGCCAAAACTCACAAGGAAGAAGCCCAGCTTCTGTGATGACAGCTTCCAGAAGAAGGCCATTGTTGCTTGAATTGGTGTGTGTGTGTGTGTGTGTGTGTGTGTGTGTGTGAGGCAGGTGAGAGTTCAGGGGGTGTTGTGTCTCATGGCTGAGACTGGCAATGGTTCATGCTAGAATGGCCATGTGTCATCCCCTAACAAGGCTGTTTCTTTATATGTCCCATGATTCCTGGTAATCATTCATACGAGATATGCCCATGTTGGATGTTTCATTTTGATGAAGGCACACTAGACAGACAGAGGGAAAAACAAAGAGAAAGAGCGAATAAAATTAGATTACAAAGGAATAAAACATTAGTGAGTCTGCTTTGTTTTATATAGACACATATACCAATTTTATATACACATTATAAATTTAACCACCAACAACTGTAATATAATTTTGCTTTTTTGGTCTTTTAACTGCATTCTGAAAAATGAGCATCCATGTGTTATATCTTGGTGGGGAGCATGTTGAAAAGCTAAGTGGAAACTTTGATCACAATATGAGTCCCACAAATTAAACTTTAAGATGTATTATGCTCTGTGGGGTAAGAACTAGGGCTGGGCAATATGAAGATATTAATAGCTATTGTCATGAATCCCAACATAATTTTTTGTGAGTGTATAGTGATATGATCAGTAATTATAGAACAGTTACCATCTTCCTTTTCCTTTACAAAGAGAGCATAATTAGCCCACTTGAGCAGGATTTAGTGCAGTGAGAAGATGAAAATTTTTTTATTAATATTTTTGGGTACTGCTGGTCCTTCTTCCGCCAATAAAACATATTACATGTAAGAAAAAAAAAAATGAAACAGTTTATCAAAAGTTATTAAAACATCCTAGTATATGCATAGAAATATGCATAGTAATGACTGGGTCATGGATCAAAATGTTCGGTCAAAAACAGACAGAGCATTACAATAGTGTTACAACAGTATACTATTTCATAAATTTTAAACGGCTTTTATTTTGAAAGCCATTTAAGATGCTGAGATTTTCGTTGGGTGTGACAAGGATGGACAGGATTAGAAATGAGTATATTAGAGGGACAGCTCTGGTTAGACTTCTTGGAGACAAGGTTAGAAAAGCAAAGTTGCATTGGTTTGGACATGTCCAAAGAAGAGATGAGGATTATATTGGGAGGAGGATGTTGAAGATGGAGCTGCCAGGAAAGGGGAGAAGAGGAAGACCGAAGAGGAGGTTTATGGTGGTGAGAGAGGACATGCAGATGTATGTTTGAAGCAGGAAGATGCAGAGGACCGGAAGAAATGGAGATCCACTGTGGCGACCCCTAAACGGGAGCAGCCAAAAGAAAAAGAAGAAGAATATTGCAGTTTATAGATCGCAAGTAGTTTCAGAGTGAAGTCTTTTTTTTCCCTTTCTTCAAATTGCAGGATGCAGGGCTGCAACAGCTGATCATTATAATGAATTAAATAATTGCCAACTAATTTACTGACTGATTAGTTGGCTACTACATTATCTAAATGTTGCTATATATCTAATTCTAATGATATCTAAATCATTATCTATGTTGCTGAAATCAGGCATCTTTATCAAAATGCTGATGTGCTTAACGCATAGAATATATCATTCTGACATAATCACAAACAAGTGTTAAACAGTAACCATAAATATTGTTTGTTCATTTCTGATTAATGTCCAAAAACGATGTACACCCACAATTAATTGTTAAAAACAAAAAACAAACAAACAAAAAAAAAACAGTAATTTAAATTACACAATTTTTTTTTAATAAAAAAAAGGAACCTGTACCCACTAAGGTTAACATATATAAAGTGAAAGTGAAAACATTCGTATATCATATACATTAAGATGTGAAAATTAAGATAGAACTGAAGTTCATGCCCAACGGTGAAACAAGCAGGTTGTCTATATGAAAAGGAAACAGTCAAAACATTCATATCAAAGAAATTCGGAGCAGAAAGGCTCTGTCCCAGGGAGCAAAGAAGCAAGTTGATGCAAATCTCAGTCAAAGAGTAGAGGTTTCAAAAGAACATATACTTTGAAAGCATGCTGGTGCCAAAATTTGAAAAATGTGACCATTCTTGTTTTCTAAAATACTGTAGATACTGAAATGCTATGTTTTACTTACCCAAGGGAGACAGCATACAAGTCTAAAACTGTTTAAAGGCCAAACGAAAGAACATGCAAAAAAAAAAACTGCCAGAGCTACGTATGTACATAAAGGTGGACCATCAGGCGTTGATCATAAATTTGCTGTGTCATATCAGGAGATGATGTAACAACTTTGATAGGCCTGGTCTTACTTTTTTTTGCTGGCTCTGACACTAAAGTCACTGAAAATGCTAAATTTGTTCAAAATAAGATAGACAAACACACCAACAAAGATTTGATCCAAAACTACAAATTTACATTCTAAACAATGATACATTAAGCAAAACCACAGGAACACTAAAGTCATCATCTTTTAGTTCTTATGGTTCCTCTTATGGTTATGTTCAAAATACGAAATGTGGCTTCATTATGGCTTGCGGAAACCTTGTTCATAATCCAAATTGCAAAGTAAAGACCAAGCTGATTCACACACAACATGAATGTATTTGTTTAATTGATTTTCTTTTTTTAAGTAATCATGACAGCCCTAATGTGGCACAATTCAAAAGACTTTTGAAAAAGCAAACAAGGAATGTCTGGAAATGAGCATTACATAAACTACTGATGATTCCCTTATTTAGGCAAAGCAATCAAAATGAGAAAAAGTACTATATTCAATACTTTAGTATGCCACAGAGGAATTCTGCCTGAGCCAGTCAGACTTTTTTTACTAATCTGATTTGTGGAAAGGGCTAAAATAGTTATTTCAATATTTCAAATATTTAAATCAAATCAAGAGATTAATGCAAAAGGCACCCCAAGCCTTGACAGTTTCCCCTTAAACCACTGGGCCAGTTTACATCACAGGAGGTGGACAGGTTCCCCATGAACCAAATTAAGCACCTTAGCCTCAAACTGACTGAGAAGGAAAAACAGGAAGTATCTGTTCAGGGAGAGAAGCCAGCTGCCCAATTAGGCACAATAAACCACCCTCTAGGAAACGCTGCTTCTGCTAATGCTGGTTCGTTGTTGTACACTGTCACCCCATTGGGCATGGATCCAGTGTTGAGTGGAAAATCAATGACTGAGTAAAAATTGGGATTTGAGAAAGACTTGAGAAATTTTAAATGCAAATTAATAAAAGTATACATCCAGGTCATTGCTTTTTTTTACTCATAAGTCAAACAAAGTTCTTCTCTTGCTGCATATCCAGTAAACTACTTCAAACAGTAGTCTTGCACAAAACATGAATGTCCTGAGGAAAAGCTTTTGGATTAACTGAACCTTAAGAGGCGGAATTTATAGACATTATCATTTTATTACATCATTTGAAAACTGCAACAGTCGTTTGCGTGAATATTTTATCACAACTAAAGTAAAAAAAGCTACACCTTTAATTGGGATAAGTTTTTGTTTTTATTAAGAGTGTGTCTACATTTGTTAAAGATCATGTAAAGATCATGAAATGGCACTTTGTCATCATTCTAAACAATGGTTCGCTCTGAGACAAAGGGCAAATGATACTGCCAAGTGCCATCTGTACACAGGAATCAAGTATGCTGTCCTCAGTAGGGGGTCCAGAGCTTTAAATAGCTCTACTGTGCTCTGTCCCCTCTTTATTTACCAACCAGTGAAGGGCAGTTGTTGGCAGGGTGCTGACTGATGACCACACAGGCTTACACGCTCACAAATGATTCATCCCCAAGTAGCCATCCAGATGGTACCATACTGCAGACCAGGGGGTGAAGCCCAGAACGTCTTTGCTTGCAAACACAAATACATACACAACTAATCTTCGGTCCGTATGAAGACTTTTGATGTCCTCAGAAACTGTTTAAAAGCTTCCTAACAGGATGTTGAGAAGCAGAACAACCAAGTAAAATCCTACAAACTCTAGGTGATGAATCAAGATCACTGTCCCAAAACTGCTGCAGTACTTGAAATATAAATCAACATTACAAAAGTTAAATATGTAAACAAAGTTGGTATCATAGTATTACAACTGAAAGCCATAAGCAAACATCTTTTTCCTAGTTGTCAACTATAATAGTTTCCATCTAACACAACTGTGGTCTAAAAGGTGTTATAAAATTTGTCAGAAGTTAGACTTTTGTTGTTTTGGAACAGACCCAAAAAACTGTTTATATATATGTAATTCTGTGTATGTCTGTAAACAATATAACATTCTAAATGTAATAAATCACACCTACTTCCAATCAAAATGTCTAATTGCTGAGCTGATATGATGGACAGGACAAATTTGAAATAGAATCTGCTATGTAAGCAAATAGGATACAATTTTCAACACCAATATCCATGACAAATTAAATGCAACATGCTTGTAGAACTATTATTTTGATAAGAAAAAATGTCTATAACCGGTATTTCTTGGGAAAACTTTGGAAGTCATATTTGCATGACTTGATAACTTGACAATAAGAGATATCTGTGAACAGTGTGTGAATATAATGAAAGGATGATAGCTGGGTGATGAGTGTGGTTATTCAAGTGGGGCAAGATGCTTGCTCAGGTGGAACATCATTTCAGCTCAAAGGTGCAAATAATTATGTGCATTTGCAATGAAAATGCAGAGTTTAATAAAGAACAACATCAAGGGAGGGCTGTTTTTGCACAACAGAGGAGTCATATGGCAACACCAGGTCCAGTGAATGGAAATTCGTTACAATGATAAAGAACATAAATGCTAACTGTGCTAACCTACTACTACTACTACCACCACCAAGTCAACTAGATCAGTCAGCCTCTACTGGAGAAAGCAGGAACCGCCTTGATATGCCTTAAAGAATATGGCCCAAGTAAGAACAATGAAGAAGCACTAATTGTGATTTTTTTTTTTTTGGTGGATGATCCCAGTTTTTCCTCATACACTGAGCAGGAATGTTATTCAAATGACATGGAAAACGAAAAAAAAAAAAAATATATATATATATATATATATATATATATATGTTTCACAAACCCAGAATCTTAAGCTGTTAAATAAAAATTGTGTCAAATGTGAATTGTTTAATTGCTACAAAATAAAAAAACAGGTGTGAAAAGTGTGAAAACTACACTGCTATGTGTCAGATATAGAAGGGCTTGAAGCTTCAACATAAGTGAAAGTGACTGTTCTTGTCATTGTGAAGCACGGCACAGCACACAGTGAACCACAACGAAACCTCTGCACTTCACCCATACACTCACAGCAGGCAACAGGGGGCAGTTATTGAAAGCGTCCAGGGAGCAATGACGGGGACAGTACATTGCTCAAGGGGAACATCAGTGCAACCTACTGGTCTGGGATTTGAACCATAACCTTCTGACCCTGGGGCCAACTCCCTATCCATGAGGGCACCACTGCCCACATGCAAAACATGTACATTTTACGGCATTAAAAAGATGCTCTTATCCAGAGCGATTTTCATGTCCTAATTACAGGGACAGTCCCCCTGGAGCAACTCAGGGTTAAGGGTCTTGCTCAGGAACCCAATGGTGGCAGAGCTAGCAGTGGGATTCGAACCTGTGGCCTCTTGATCCATAGGTCCAGGCACCCTACCACTAGAACACTGCCACCCAATGATAATGAATACTCAGAATTCATGTTACTATGGTTCCACATAACAGCAGTCTGCAGAAGAGAAAAAAAAAACAAAACAAAAAAAAACTAAAAACACAATGCTTTGTTCTTTTGTGGTTGGGTAAGGGAAGCTTGTCTAACAACTTTTACACACCTTCCCTTTCCTCCAGTAATAGAAGCCCACCAATCAGCTTAAAATGAGAACAAGGCTTTACCTCCACCAACTAATTCCTGTCGCTACTTGTTTTCAGTTCTCAAAAACAGTGATCACATGCAGCCAATAATAATCATCATCAATTCCACTAGCAACAATTTGTTTTTGCTTTTTGTCTTTAGAGCAGAGCTGTTCTGTTTGATTGAGAGATGTGCCCTTTTCCTGTTAAGGTATACTGGTCTAACAAGTGAATGTTCACGAATGTTCTAATGCTGATATTATTTATCAGGATTGCTTTATCAGAATTATAGCCTGGGGTGTCCAATCTTCTCCATAAAATACAGTTCTCAGTCCAGTAAAGAGCTCACAAGGCTGGCTGTTTGAAGACCGAGACCAGCTGATTAAACAAGGACAATGGAGTGTATGCTTGAAATGAATACCTGTTTCTTTTGATACTCTGTTACAATGTAACAGATACAGAACATTCAACAGAGTTTAGTTATCATTATAAAAGGGCCCATGTCCAACAAGGTGGTTGTGAATTCTCACACCAAGATTGGTGTGAGAATCCTGTAGGTCGTTCTTTATTTTATCGTCCAAGCTTAACTAAACTTTCTTACTTTGGTACTTTGCTTATTTTGACATGCAATCTCTAGTACACACCCACTTTTCATAATTGGTGTAGGTCCTTGGCATAAAGACATTGGACTGATACATAAGCAGGTCAGATTATATGCCTTTATGAACAATGCCACTTCTGATTAGCTGTCACAGTGTTAACTGGGGAAACAACGGAGCTCCTAGCTCTGAATTCAGGTTAAGAATGACAGCACCTTCACATGGGACAAAGGCAGAAAGAGGAGAAGGGCATTCTCTCACTTTCTCACTCCAGTGGAAGTGGGTCACTGCTTTTCCAGAGCATCATAATACATTCTGTTTGAGTCATCAAGACACTGGTCTTCAGCCATGTGGCCAAGGGAAGGATGACCTTGTGTTAGGCTGACTAGGAGAACGCATCCAACAGACAATAACACAAACACATGAAGAGAATATCATGATCTTGGTAGGTTTATCCTCGATCCATTTCCAAGTCCAATTTGGACTGAATAATTCACTGAATCTTTAACACAAAAACTGTAAAGCTGTACCAGTGTTTAGCCCAGAGTTTAGTCAAAACTCTTACTCTGTACTGGTGCTTGGTTTAGCCAGTTTGCATTTTCTTATCAAGTTTCCTTAGAACTTTAACTATTTCATTCAAAAGTGACCCAAAAAGCTTATTTTAATCTGAAGATGGTTAAACGGCCTCACCTCTCCTGCACAGCTCATCACTTACAACCGTGGCAAAAACCTGTTTAGTGTTTAGAAATAGAAAAATTTAGTTTCATTAACCTGCTGCATTTTTATTAGGACTATCAGTATTGATTATTATTTTTTAGAATAACATTTAATATTCAATACAATATTTTTTGAATATTATGAATATCTTGAGCACTTTTCCTTATGGTATGGAAAAAGTATTAAATTAAATAAAAAATTAGATAGTTGCTTTTCAACAATATGCAGTACTGTGCAAAAGTCTGGAGCCGCCCTTCATTTCTTCATATTTTGCTTCTTGTATTTTTATGTATTTTTGAGGAAAAGTTCTAAAAACTTCCTGAGGCCAAAGCTTTTGGTTCTTACCTTCAGTCCAGTTTGTTTGTCAAATCACACAGTGATCTGTATATTAATTATTTGAGCAGAACAAATCATAAAGCTTGAAGCAATTAACAAATAGCTCTCTATGATTACAGATTATCAGCCCACTGATTAGTATACTGGTGATGCTGAATCTTGAGTGACTGTAACCCATTTACCAAAAACCTTATATCTTTAAACGCTTTGCAGCCTGCTGCAATAAACCATTTGACTTGAGTTCATCAAATCATTAAAAATCAAGCAGCTACAATAAATAAGCCATCAGGTTTACGCTGTCATCTATTACAATTAGTAACTAAAAAGACAAGATTAACCACAAACTGAAAAGTAGAACATTTTCAATCCCTGTGGTGTGACCTCTTATTTGAGGTGACTGAGACTGTGCAGCAACATGCATAAGCCGAAAGTCATCATGTCAATTTTTTTTTTTTTTTGAGCCAGAGGACTAAAAAGCCCTCAAGCATTGTACTGTAGAACGGAGTTCTCTGGAGTGACAGAAAAGCAGCCAAGACCTTTGCAATGTGCAGGAATGATGTTTGTGATTCAGAACAAATGATCACATATCAATAACAGACCTCATTCATGCTGTTGTAGCCAAATGCAATCAAATCTTCACTGAATTTGTTCCAAAATCTAAAATTGAAATATTCGTTACACTAGAAGAATAAAGACAAACAGCAGTACAAAAGAGTTTTGCTAATGTAATTTCATACTTAAATGGACCAATCTGATTGGTTTCACTAATTTATTTTTTTAATAGTAGTGCAATATACAAAAAAAAAAAAAACATTTTTTTGTGTTTAGGGGAATATTCCATAGGGAGGCGGCTTGCTGAAGATTGCTACATTCAGGGCACTCGGGACCCAAAATAGGCCAAACTCAACTGGACTGGAATAATCTCTCAGAGAGTGCATCTCTTCCTTCAAATTCTTACATAACCAAATGAAAACCATGAAAATGCACTCAGGCTAAATAATAAATGATTTTACAGGCATTCCTATCAGTATACTCACACACAGACCACACAAACACATTTGGTGATCAAGCAGCTTTGCCCTGCTAATGTGGTGTCTTTGAATGCTGTTGTAAAGACCTTCATTCTAATCAGCACTGATCACAAAGTTCAAAGGCAATCTAGCATTTAGAGCAATCACAGAAAACACTCTTGGGATCATTCTGGCCCAGTTCTATAAGCTCAATTAAACCCTTAAAACAAACAAGTCAGGTTTTTATATGTTGTAAAAAGAAACATAGAACTTCTGTAAAATGGCAATATTCTTACTGCATTTTGAGATTCTCGACCTGTAGCGGGACCATCGATATAGAAATGAATAATGTATGGTGACCTGTGGTGCTCTCTTGACAGATCACAGAAAAATAACTACTGCAGTTCTGGAGTATAGAAGTATGAATACAAGCCAAAAAGGTCTGGTGACCCATACTGACAGAGAGAGGCCTTGAGAACATCAGTCAAAATTTACATTTACGTTTAGGGCATTTAGCAGACTTCTGCTGAAGCAGACTTTCAACTCCTGATTACAGGGGCAGTCCCCCTGGAGCAACTTGCTGGATATGGGATTCGAACCTGTGACCTCTTGGTCTATTAGGCGAGTATCCTACCACTTGACCACCAAAAAAACTCATCAGGGAAACATTTTAAGAATGTTTTGTCTTTAGTTGGGTATGCAGTCCAAAGTTTTTCAGGTGCCTAGGTGTTGCAATTGCAAAGACAGGTATCTAAAAATTGCAGACTAAACATTTTTGCAAACAAAGGAAAACTGATTAACTGATTCATCTCTGATGGATGAATGTACTGTCTGTTGTATTGTCTGTTATTGTCTGCACTTGTTTGCCTTGTCTTGTGTCTTATGTCGTCTTATGTGTAGCACCAGGGTCCTGGAGGAACAATATTTTGTTTCACTATGTACTGTGTATATGGCTGAAATGACAATAAAAACCTACTTGACTTGACCTGATATCAGGGGTCATGTAGATATACAGTATTACAAACTGACAGATTAAAAATTTAGTAAAGTTAGCAAAAACTGGACAATGCAGTGCAGTAAATCAAGGATGCCTAAACATTCTACTTTTCTGAATCTTTTAAGAACCCTAAAACAAACAGACGAATGCACATGGGGAGGCAGACGGAAAGAACAGGTAGAGCAGGCCTGACCATTAAGTATTACTTAGCATTTGAGAATGACATGCTTATGACTTGCAGAACAAGCCCTTCTTGTGTGACCTTGCTTCTGGAAAGTTCTAGAGCATTTTTTTCCTCCATGCAAAAACAAGAGTCTTCCTTGTTGCACTGCAAGGGAACTTTTTCCCACATGGTACATCAATCAGTAGCCAAGGGCAAAACCAGTTGAATTAGCAAAGGAAGTGCACATGACCATGGCTCTCTCTCTGGATATACGCTAATGCTGACGTCAAAGAACATTAAAGAAAAATTTTTATCAGAAATGTCAGAGAAAGATTTATTTATTTATTTATTTTTATTTTTTTTTTAAAGCAGCCTGTCTGGCACAGAAACTGCAGTGGCTGCGGTAACAATCATTATTCAATCAACAAATGCAGCTAAAGTGATTTAACTGATAACAGACAGCCCACAGTCAGAAAGCTGCTTTCAGTTAGACAAAGTCTTCCTCTGGGAAGTAAAGAGCTTTTTTCACTCTACTAAATGGACAAAACCACTAAGGCATGCCAGAGGCATACATATTGCTAAGCCTTCTAGACGCTATAAATTGCAATTATAAAATACTACATCCTAGTGGATCGACCATGGAGCTAAGGATATTTGACCTGGAGTGTATCAAAGTTATGCAACACCCAGGAATCATTATCTCAAAGACTGAAGCAAGTTTTACAGTGACAACATTTGAACATTTAAAATGTTAAACACAGAGCAATTGATCGAAGCATCTGAAGTAAGTCACTTACGACGCAGAGTCCAGAGATGGGCTGCTGCACCAGTTACAGTAAAACTAAAGTTTCCTGCATAATGGAGGCAATAAATCCCAAGCATTAAATTAGCAATGAAATGGGAAGTTGGCTCTGCATTTAGTAAACAAGATCAGAAACTGAAACGGCCTGCTAAACTTAGAACATTTTATTTCATTCCTGCCATCTAGCTGTTGTGAGTTTGCATGTGGCTGCATTTTGATTATTTGTTTAGAGCTGCTTTGTTTTGCAGTGCCATTACTTAATGACCAACATTACTGTGCAGCATATCTCTGGCATGTGTTGCTAAACATTTTGATGTATGCCGTTTATTTTACAGCCCAGCGAGACGTGCATATGCTTGTGCAGCCTTTGTGATTACAAATGGATTAAAATGGTATCCGAACAAACCAGTCAACTCCTGGGTCAATGCAGGCACTGGAAATATAGACTTTTTGACCAAGCAGCAGAACAATGTGCAACAATATCTCAGACCAGCAAAGGTGCAGTTCTTAGTTATACACCATTTTCACTCATTGGTTAAATTAAACATACTGAAAACTCAAAACACTTGTATGGGTTTTTAAATAAGGCACCAAGTATGTGATACATTCCATCTCCTTTTTCAACATGAAGCATCTCATGGACATGGCTAAAGTAAAGGATATTTTGTCGGTTCATGGAAATGATCACAGATGGAAAAAAACATGCTCTGCATCAGTAATAATGTGTGGCTTTGTTTATTCCTACAGATAATTAAAAAAATGTTTTCTTTAATCAATTCAGTAAAACAGGACGAAACAGAAACAGAATGCTGTTTAAACAGGTTGAAAACGTACTTGGCAGCCTCGGTATACGTGGTGGTAGGCGGGCTATGAAAGGCCATTGTTTTTTAATTACAGTATATATACACAGTATGATAATTATGACTACATAAAGAAAACACAAATGGAATGGATGTGGTAGCTTTTATGGTGGACCATGCCCATGATAAAAATATTCTCTAACGTGTGTGGTGTGTGTGTGTGTGTGTGTATATATATATAAAAATTTTAAAAAATTAAAATTATATAATATATTATATATATATATATATATATATATATACACACACACACACACACACACACACACACATACACACACATACACACACATACACACACACACACACACACACACACCAATAAAGCTTCTTAAATACTTCCCTGTGTAACAGAGTGGTTTAAAAGTCTGAGATCACTAGTAAAACGTCTATTCCATGGTGTATTCTAATTTGATACTTTTCCAAGGATTTTGAGAGTTTATAATAAAATATTGAATATGTATATAGTACGTCTCCCTTCACCTGTAAGTGTATGCACTAACCACACAGTTATGTGGATAACACGTTTGTGCTAAAGACAAATAGGTAATACCTAGTCAAATAAACACAAATTTCCAGAAGACCATTTAAAAAAATTATCTAATGACAAGGCTTTTACATGATTAGAGAGGTAGACTTGCAAATAAAGGGTTGCCCGTTTAGTCCCCAGGATCGGCAGGAAAAATGTGGGAGAGAAGAGGGGTGAATGAACAGCCCTCTCACTTCCACATCCAAAGATGAAGTGCCCTTGTGGAAAACACTTAACCTTGCAAAATGCAGAAGAAAAATTCACTGCTCACAGTTCACTTTCATGATAATGTAATGAACATTCTCCAGAAGTTTCAGAGGCAGGCAGTCATTACACTTTAAAAAAACAAAAAAAAACCCAAATTGGCATTATATTAGAAATCAAACTTTACACTACCTGAAAAAGGTAGCAAGGTGAAGCTTTTTATTTCACTTCCACAGTGCACACTAGTTTTAAGTTCTGTAGTCTGGAGTTGTTTATTTAATGGCCTTTGTTCACAGGAAATGTGATCTTTATTTAACTGTAAAAACCTTTTAAAGGCACATCTGAAGGCAAAACAATCAGAAAAATTACAGGTTTCCGTTCCTTTCTAATTGTTCAAATCTATTATTACTGTACTGGTCTCAGATCAGAGAGCGTGGGCAATGTCAACCTCCATCCTGTAATCACTGAAACACAGAGAGATTAGGTTCCCTGGAGAGCTTCCACTGTTACAAGCTATACACACCCCTTCCACAGTTCTTTCATTCCTCCTTTACCTAGCCATCCATCCAGCTCTCCTGCCCACTGAGGCATACAGTGGAACATGCAACTGGTGTTTCAGCTGCTTGACTAAAGATTTGTACAATAAAACAAAGAACAGGGCATAAGAAATACAGCACTGTGTAAGACCATCATCACTGTAATTCCCAGTAAAAAAATATACATTAATTACATGTTATTCAGTGTGAAGGAAAGAAAGCACATATACAGTAGTGAGCCTAAGACTAAATCTTGGCACTAAAACTAAATATGTTTTTCCTTGTAAAAACACAACAAAGCATTAGAATGATTGCAAACAAAGTAAATCAATAAAATGTAACAAGAATCTTACACGCTGGTTTGAATGAAACACGTTTGGTTCTAGCGGTCAACCCAATGCCTCCAGCTTCTGCATATTTTTTCAAATTCATTACAAATCAGTTAGTTATAGGACAACAAGTGATACTGTACTGAAAAACATTTAATACATTTAAATAAATTCAGTTCTTCGGGGGTATTTTGGCATGCAAATCATTTAAATATCATGGCCCCAGGAATGGAGATGCCCAGAATTTTTATCCACTTGGTTGGATTTTATTATAGCCCTGTTTTCTTATTTTTCTATCTGTAATCTTTACAAAAGTTAATGTTATAAAAGAAAAATCCCCTATGTTAATGCTAAAAGATGCTTTTAAAATGTTTAATTATGTTTATCCTTTAATTGTTAAATGTGTTCTGGTTTACTAATCCTGTCTTTACTCCAGTTAGTGACTGCTTTTAGAGGAGTTATTGTAAAACAAAACAGCATGAAAAAACTAAGAAAATATTTGGATTACCTCTATTTTTACCATAACAAAATGGCTCCTTTATGTATAAAGCATAATAGCAGGATTTGTGGCAATACTAAGTGTAACTGAGGGAAGAAACAACAGCAGTGTACACGTTTGAATACATCAGACAATCATGTAATAGCTGTGGCAGCCCTAACGTGATCTTTTGTCCCAATCTAAACACAACACAGTGGTCAGGCCCTTCTAAAAGACCCATTATGAGTGCAACTGGCCTTTTGCAGGAATCAGAATGATAACACAAACACAATAATGCACCTCTGAAGTCAAACCAGTCACCCAGGGCCAAGATGGGCCTTCCACTGAGAGCAGAGAGAACATTACACAACACTACAGACAGAATGAAACACCAAAATCTCACCACAGGCCACACCAACACTGCAGATTTCCAAACCAACGCTATCAAACTTGTTGTTCTAACAACTAGGATGCTGACATTTCATTATTTATGCTTTAGAGGTAAAAAAGAAACTGAAAACACCTGTTTAAATGCATATCACATGAATGATCATTGAAGCTGTGTTTATTGTTTTAAGAAAGAACAGAATATTTAGGGCAATGTCAATATCAATTGCTGTTGACACAATACATTAAGATTCTGTGTTCAAATATTTACTTTGTATGCATTTGTAATTAGAGAAATATTAGAGAATGTTTTTCTACATTACGTAGCAATCTGGAAATTGTGAGATGGTGTTCATTTTGGTAGGTTTAGTATCCTAGTTATGCTTTTTGATTGTTATTTTTGTGTGTGTACAAAATTGTACATACGTTCGCACAGTTTAAACGTATATGATTTGTGGTGAGGTCGGTTAAGGCCATTAGGCGTGTTCTGACGGTTTTGCAGTGAATAAAGACTTGGGGATCAGTGGACATTGTACATGTTTTGCAGCGTGTGTACTTTTCTTATAAGTAATAGACATACTCTTTGTCTTGAATGTAAAAGCCTCAACATTTCTAGGAACAGATGACCTCATTTGCCAAAGTCAAATTACTAATCTCTCTACAAGCAAGGAAGGGTTTTTCATTTCTCTTTGTTTGTTTGTTTTTTTTTTTTTTCAAGTATTTGGAAATACGAACTTGTGACCGTAAAAATGTTCTAAGTAATTATAAGTATTAGTTATTTATAAGTATATTTGGCAGTGTGTGTATGCAGATTTTTTGACTAATTTTTTTTTTGACTAATTGTCAAAATGATCACTTTTAGTCAGTCTCTAATATAACAGAATGTGAGAGTGCTGCATTACTTTCATCTTAAGGTCTCAAGCACCCTCAACACTAGTGCCACCAAGGCCCAGCATAAGCATGCATGATTACTTCTCCATAAATTAGAAAACAGTGTGCTTTTAAACCACTCAGAAAAGAAGTGATGACTACGCATACCTACCCACTCACTTCTAGATGTCATTTCATCACAGGATGCTGTTTCCGTATACACCTTGTCATTACCTTCATGCACATCTGTTTGAGATTTAAAGGGAACAATATATAAACTGGCAGTTGCATTCTTCAGTGAGCAATAAACATGCTAAACCTAGTGTTTACTGTTAAACCAATAAACACCATCAGTTCACATTATTACTTTCTTCTGTTCTTTAACCTCATCCTGAAAACACATCTGACTTTTTTTTTTTTTTTTTTTATTATTCATGATCATTCATCATATCCATTCTTCAAATTCTTGTTTCCCTGTAACCCGAGGGTTTACAGTTCACAGTGAATTTAAGAATACATTCTCACTTCACAAACACATCGCCCTATACCCTACAGTGTTCACGCTACAGACTAAGGCTCTTAAATGATGGCAAAAATCATAACCCAGTTTGTTTTGGCCAATACTGAGATGATAAAAATACTCATGATTGTTTAAAACAATAACAACTGCCTTTGGAAACTTCATGCTTGTATTGAAGTTTTATATGCTTGTCTATTTAACAGCATTTTCTTTTTCCTTGTATTTGTGGTATAGACTTCATACTTACATTTAAATGATTAATATTTCAATAAATTGCACCGATTATGTGCCCCGTTTTTAAAAACATCCAAATCCATCTCTTGGCCAAAACACCAACCTGTTAAGATGGTCTGGTTTCATGCAGATGATAATATTACCACCTCTTGCACCATTTCCTCTCTTCTCCACAAATCATTTTGTTTTATTTGTGTAATCGTTGAACGTCGACAACATATTTGAAATTAAATATGGATTAAATGACCTGCTCTACAACAAACTGCAATGAAGGTAGGATACTTGCCTATGGACCTATGGCTCAAGAGGTCCCAGGTTCAAATCCCACCTCCAGCACTACCACCACTGGGTCCCTGAGCAAGACCCTTAACCCTGAGTTGCTCCAGGGGGACTGTCCCTGAAATTAGGACATGGAAGTCGCTCTGGATAAGAGCGTCTGATAAATGCCGTAAATGTAAATGTGACGACGTCTTCGAAAGAAACAAGACAGGCTACATTTCTGTCAGGTGCGGTTTAAGGAGGTCTGCTCTTGCTAAACTCTTAAACCTTTGCACCTCAGGGTATGTAGGGTAGCATCCATAAATCTGTAAGACTTTTACAACACAACATTGACCTGAACGGACATTAACAATGGCTTATTCCAACATTTCCTGGGGTGAAACCGATTCAGGTTAAGACAATCGTCAGAATAAACCTTCACAATGGTTAATGCAGGTTTAGGTCAAATATCAAAAAAGCTTCTTTAGATGTCAGGCCTTAAATACGAGCTATTACAAGCTCATTATGCCCCTTATTTTACTTCTACACATGTCCCAGCCCCAACCTACACGCTGACAGCCTAAAGTGCGGACCGATCCAGCCATATTTGAACATTTCACAGAGGGTTTTGCACCCCAAGGCTCAGGATTAAGACCCACTGCTTTTCAAATGTACAGGAAAAAGCACGATCGTGTAAAAAAACAAACAAACAAACAAACAAACAAAAAAAAACCAGGCAGAATCCCCTCCCCTGATAGCTTCCTAAAGCACAGGTACACACGGCACGTTGCACTTTCGACTGAAGTGGCTCTCGAGGGTTTCCAGTCAAACTAGCTCTCCATCTCTCTCTCACACTCACTCACTCACTCACTCACACACACACCTCTCTGAACTCCTCGGCGCGGCCAGCTTCGCGGCAATCAGCCTAAAACACGGCGGAAATTAAAGCGACACCTTCTGCAGGCTCTGGCTGAGCGCACGCGCCTGTGGCGCTTCAAACCCAACCGTCAGCCGAGCGTGAGCTTCAGAAATGTCCCCGAAACACACGTTTTACACCCTGCACACGTTCAAATACAGCGGAAACGAGCGGGCTAGGACCACAGACATACCCTCAAAAGAGCAAAAGGAGTCACATTAGAGAAAAGTGACCGTTGAGCGGCGAAACCAAGTTACCTCAGAGAATACCCGACCATGAAAAACGTCGACAGGTCTCCGCCAAAGGACAATATTCGGAGGGCGGACGCCGCGCCGGATGAGCAGGGAGTGAAGCAGGTCTGACTGGATGAAGTGAAAGCCTGTGGAGAGAAATGTCAGCGACAGACACGGAGCGGCACTTCTCTCAGAGATGATATTCACACAGACGGACGTGTTCCGCTGCCTCTCTCGCAGACCGAGCCGCGGAAGCCTGCAGGAAGCACGCCGTCTGTGTTTTTCTGAGGAGAAGGAGTCATTTCTGAGCGTTCTTTTCAGTTTAGCGTCATTTTCAGTTCAGCTTCGCTTCTCTGCCCCTGAAAAGCTAACGAGACCGCCAGCTAGCACAGCCGCAGTGAACCGCAGAGGACCGCCGCTCACTAACGCATCAAAACGACCAAAAATACACAGCAGCTCGACTCAATTTACCTCTTTATCTCCTTCCGCCGCGGTGTTGAAGCTCCCCCGGCTTTAAAAACGAGCTCCGAAGAGAAAGAAAAGCCCCCCAGCCGTGTAACCTGCCTTCCACACTCAACCGTCGAACACACGCAGTGAGGGAGCGTGTGGAGTTTACCCGCTCAAACGAACAACGAAACAACCTGCGTTTCACACATCGAGAACGGTGAAATGCAAAGGCACTGTTTTTTTTCTCTCTTTTTCTTTTTAAATGTTGCATGAATTACAAATGCGTGTCATTGTGCGCAAGCGTTGGCGATATTTTAAATCGCATAAAGCAAGTTGGCGTCCCTTCTAAGGGTATATCCAATCGTAAGTTAGATACTTGATTTCTGTTAACTTTGAGAGGATTTCTACACATTTGCACGCATGGAAACAGATCGCTTTACTTGTTGAAGCGTAGTCTTGTCTACGCTTTTCGAGCACCGCGAACTTTTTAGACACTCCCTAGTGCAAGTGCCCGTGTTTGTCGCCCTCTGCCGCCTGTTGAGAGAAGTGCAGTCTGAAACAACGCGGGATGTTGACCTGTAAACACAAAACCTTCATTCAAGATCTCTTAGTAAACAGTCCCAGGCGGGCGTGTAACAGCTTGTGTAAATAACTCTCTCAAGCCAAACAGACCCCTCTTCATTTTTAACCTCTTTGCAGACTTACAGGAATGGTTAGAGGGATGCTCTGGGGTTGGAGGGAACAGAGCATGTGAGGGTGAGAATGTGTGTGAACTCGCTCGCTTCTTAATTTTGAATGGAAACCAGACATCAAAACATCCCATTACAAGCATTTGTCCAAATTAATTTAAAACAGGATTACATTTTCTGTTTTAATTTGTGTTGTCCGTGTAAATGGCTGGCTGTAGTTGCACTAAGCCTCCCCTAGGGGTCAGTGTGAGACTCACTAAAGCCAATGGCAGCATCCCAAATCGCACACTACCACACTTGTTAGTGTCTAGTAAGTCATAAAATGTATTGAAATGCATTCAATAACGTGTTCGTCGCAGCGTGTGATTTGGGACGGAGCCAATTTATTTAGATCCACTTTATAAAGGACTTAAAAATGGGCATTTATGAGTAAATAAACCACAATTTTAATAAAATAGTCTGTAGGCCATTGATTCCTTGTTGTACTACTGCCTTTAATGGGCACGTCCCATTCACGCCCACTGCTCTATGAAAGGGTATTGAATAAAAAGTGGACATGAAGGTGAAAGACACCTGATGCCTGATAAATCAAATGAAAAGCATTTGTATGCATAAGTTTGGACACCCCAGCACACACTGTCTTCTGCACAAGTTCATTCCTATTGAGTTTCTGTATTTGGCATCAAAAAACTGGGGACTGAAAAAACGTATGAGACTGAGCAAAAAATTGCAGGGTGCCATATTTATGTTTATTCCTTCCCGTGGATTTGTCCTTATTTGCACTTTTGGAACTTTTTCACACATCTCACCTTACAAAAAGCTGTTGGTGGTTTTTGCATTGTAAACAAAGTGACCCTAAACACACACACACACACACACACACACACACAAAAATCCAGATCAGTGAGCGTCTCGGCCGTTTTACTTCAAAGCTTTGGGAATGACTTTGTTTACATCTCAAATGAATTATGCAGCAATTTTGAAAAGTCACTCCGCTTTTTTCTAAAAGTATGCTGACAACCATATCCAGACTTAAAAAACAGGCTTACTGCTTTACACGCAGTGACACCCTGGAGTCTCAACGAGTACACTTGCCATTTTATTAGGTATGCTTGGCTCCTTGGCCAATGAATTATTTAAAAATACATATCTGTAGGCCCACAGTTAAGGAACATCTTTGATCACACCCTGGACAAAACCTTTTTGACTTCCCCTCAACACCCCTCCAGCAGGAACTGAAACTTCCAGACATGTGAGCAAGTTCTTCCCTCAGGCCTCAGAATACCCTCATGAACAGCTGACCGGACTGTTTTCTGACTGTTATCTGACACAGCCCTCACTGTTTATATTACTAATAAAAAAGTCCCATTTTCACTATGGATTCATATTACTGTTATTGATCATGTCCAGTCAAGTTTTAGTGTCATTTCAGCCATGTTCCCAGTACACTCAGCACTAATTGCATTACTTAACACTTTTGCACCATCACACACATGAATGTTTGCATTAAAAATAAAATAGCACACCATCAGCTTCCTGTGGTCAGAAACCATGACGTCATAAATACAGTGACTTCTGATTAAGTTCAGTCCCATCTTGCCCTGCTGTCCACTAAAATGACCTGTAGTGGTAAAGGTTTGTTCATTTTATAGCTCAAGCCACATTAATAAACTGAGGCTTCAAACATGTCTTGGCCCAACAATAACACCTGTTTTTTTCACCAAACACTTCCTTTAAGGTGTTCACGACTCAATTTAGAATCCATTCTCTGATCATTCTTAGTCATACAGTCTGTAGATGGAGCCTAAATGGATCTAGTTTCTCCAGCATGATCCTGACATCTAGCCATCTGAACCTGGCTTTCCACAGTTGCTCAGATCCTGTCGCCTGTCCATTTTTCCTGTTTCTCACAACAAATTTTCTTCAGGAATTGACTGTTTACTTGCTGCCATATATATCACCTCTTGACAGGTGCCACTGTGACAAGATAATCAGTATTATTCATATAACCTGACAGTGGTTTTATGGTTGTGGCTGGATTGTTACACTCGTTGATAGTGACTGTCATATTGGTGACACTTTGTATGTGTATTGCTCAGATCCTGCTTCTGTCTGCCTCTTCTGACAGCTTCTTGTTCCCTATAGGGTTCAAACGTTCTGTTCTACAGTATGCCCACTTTGGCTTTAAACTAACAGCTCAACAGCTGAAGCTCTTTCCACTAATTTTCATGGAAAATGTCCAATTACTACTGTAAAAAGCCTAATAAGTCACGTTGATATGTTAGAACCTTAATATCTCCATACTCATATTGACATGATACCGTGGCCAAAAAGTAAAACATTAGGGAAAGTAAAAGAATAATATATTACAGAACATGGACTTTAAGTGCTTTGTTTTTCATTAATAAACCACCCCAAATACCCTGATAATATGAATTTTTCCATTTGCTTAAGAAACAACTTTAAAACTTTTGTCTACATACTTCTGACAACAACAAAAAAAAATAAATCAAAGCCAGTGCAAACACATATATGACTGGAAGACACAATGAAGGAGGCAGTGTATTCCTTTAAAAAAGTTCTCACATCAAAACACAAGCCTATGGCAAGCAGTTAGTGTGCGATGGAGCCTGCAGGTGTACTGATCTCAGTGTCTGCAGAGCAGGAATATGAATGGAGTGAAAAATTGAATAAAGAGATATAACAACGATGTTAATGTTGCAGAACTCGAATATTTTAGTTTATCTTCCAGAAAGAGTTTTTGCTCAATGCTGGCCTGGTACTAATAATTAGAAAAAGTTAAACATCCCTTTCCCTTCATCAGAGGTCCTTTATCCTCATTTTTGATCAAACCAGTAGAATTGGCATTTCCGCAAATAAAAATGTAAAAAAAAAAAAGTCAAATCCCCGGTAAAGCTGGCTTAGGGTTGAAGAAAGCCTCATTTCACGACAGACCCCTTTCTTCTGAAAAACTGAAGCAGGATAAGTTCAGTAAGTGAAATATATTAAATTGGGAAGTGAAAAATGCCTTTTCACACCTTTGAAATGGAAACAGAAAATTTGCCATCCATCTTTTTGGGAAAAAAGTAATAATGTTATTTTGTCCCATCCATTGGAAGAGCATGTTAGTTCTATCTGTCTGTGAACCAGGAGGGAAAACTTTGAGACAGGAGCGTTTCAAGTATTTATTGTTTCTAAACAACATTGAAGAAAGAACAAAAATGTACTGAAATACCTGCTGAGTTTATTCCCCTGATTCGAGTAAAAATGACAAAATAATACATGTTTCTTGTTGTAAGAAATTATGAATATATAATACAGCAGATTATCTGGAACAATTGACAAATGACGGAAGTGAGCAGACTCCTGAGAACCCGGGACAAGGCCCTCAAGTTGGGGGACTAGGCTGCCCTAAGAACAGTGAGGGCAAACCTGTCTTGGGCCATCAGAGCAGCCAAGTGAGCTCACGCACAGAGAATCCATGGCCACTTGGAACACCAGTGACACACGGAGCACTCAGGCCCTCACCAACTACAGGACATCTCCACCTGCCTGTGACGCTGACTCCTCCCTCCCAGATGTGCTGAACCGCTTCTATGCACTTTTTGTTGCGGCGAACAATACGAAAATGAAGAAGACCATCCCTCCTCCAAACGACCAGGTTCTCTGTCCGACCACGGCCGAGGTGACAAGATCTCTACTGAGAGTCAACCCACGGAAAGCTGCTGGTCCAGACAACGTTCAAAGTCGTGTGCTCAGAGGATGTGCAGAACAGCTGACAGATGTTCTCACCGACATCTTCAACATCTCTCTGAGCACCACTGTTGTTCCCAGCTGCTTCAAGACCACCAGCATCATCCCAGTGCCAAAGAAATCATCTGTCTCCTGCCTCAATGACTATCATCCCGTCACACTCACACCTATCATCATGAAGTGCTTCAAGAGGCTGGTTATGAGGCACATCAAGTCTCAAATCCCTTCCTCACTGGATCCCCTGCAGTTTGCATAGCGTCCCAACCGCTCAATGGACGATGCAATCTCCACCACCCTCCACCTGGCCCTGTCTCATCTGGACAGAAAGGACAGTTATGTCAGAATGCTGTTAATTGATTACAGTTCAGCATTCAACACCATCATCCCTCAGCATCTGAGTGAGAAGGTGAGGCTGCTGGGCCTGAATACCTCCCTCTGTAACTGTATCCTGGACTTCCTGACAGGGAGACCGCAGTCAGTCAGGATCAGTAGCAGCACCTCCAACACCATCATGCTGAGCACAGGGGCCCCTCAGGGCTGTGTGCTCAGCCCACTGCTGTTCACACTGATGACCCACGACTGTGCAGCCAAGCACAGCTCGAACCACATCATCAAATTCGCTGATGATACAACTGTGGCGGGTCTACAAGGCGGCCTACAGAGAGGAGATACAACAGCTGACGGACTGGTGCAGAACCAACAACCTCTCTCTGAACATCGACAAGACTGAAGAGATGGTTGTTGACTTCAGGAGACCATGTCGGGTCCACTAAATATCAACACCTCACCCATGGAGATGGACTTAACAGACAACCTCAACACCAACTCCATCACGAAGAAAGCCCAGCAGCATCTCTACTTCTACTTCCTACGCAGACTGAGGAGAGCCCATCTCCCACCTGCCATTCTCACCATCTTCTACAGAGGAACCATCAAGAGCATTCTGAGCAGCTTCATTATTGCCTGGTACAGGAACTGCAAAGTCTCAGACTGCAAGTCCCTACAACAGATAGTGAGAACAGCTGAGAAGATTATCGTAGTCTCTCTGCCTTCTGTTCAGGACATTTTCACTACTCGCTGCATTCGCAAAGCAACCAGCATTGTAGATGATCCCACACACCCGTTCCATACTCTCTTCTCCCTCCTGCCATCCGGGAAAAGGTTCCGCAGCATACAGGCCTCCACTACCAAGATGGGAAATAGTTTCTTCACCCTGGCCATCAGACTTCTGAACAGTTAATGTCTTCTATGCACTGATGCACATTCATGCACATGAACCACCTTACCGCCACTATTATCACTATCATAACACTGCTGCTCTATTACACTTTGTTACACTGCCCAACAACTTGGGCGGCTTTGTTCCACAAAACTGCGGCTCTCTGACGGATGAATGTACTGTCTGTTGTTTTCTGTCTGTTGTTGTCTGTACTTGTTTGTCTTGTCTTGTGTCTTATGTTGTGTTTGATGCCATCTTATGTGTAGCACCAGAGTCCTGGAGGAACATTATTTAGTTTCACTATGTACTCTGTATATGGCTGAAATAACAATAAAAAACCTACTTGACTACTTGACATGACAATTTCCAATTTTCTTAATTAACCATATTCATCTCAAAATGATGGGAAGCAAATAGAGAATACAGGGAAGGAAATGATTCCTCTATGGCAACGTAAAAAGAACTTTCTTTAATTCCTTCTAGTATTTTACTTTTTTTATCTTCACCATGTACACTGACACATCTTTGGTCCTCATACCAACTGTGAGAAACCAAGAGCAAACTAGCTCACTGGCAGTCCCCTTAAAAATAGTGAAAATTTACATCATTACATTGATGAACCACTAAACCTTGCACACTGTCTCTAGAAATGAACACTCCTGGAAATAAAGCTGCTGAGGAGTTCATTGCTTGGAAAAATGAATATTTAGACTCATGTGTGGCCCCCAGCTAAGTACCTACATACCTTGTAAAAAGCTCAGTTCTGGCTCACTGCTGTTTCAATGCTCTCAGGGTAAATGACCCTTACGGTGACACTGAATGGGATCCTAATGGGTTGAGAATGACATAACAAACGCAAAGTGTATGTGAACGTTTTCAGGAGAAGTTATAAAGAGTATGAAGAATGTTTTTTAAGGTGGAAAACATCTTCACCTACTGTAAAGAAGGTGTAAAACTCCTTAATGGAAGAAAGGAGACTCCTTCCCATAATGGAAGAAACCCTGCATTGAGAGGATTTTAGGCAGCAGTATATAAAGCATCATACAAAGCTCAGGTTTGACATCTTAGAGACAAAGTTAGAGAAGCAAAGTTGCGTTGGTTTAGACATGTCGAGGATTATATTGGAAGGAGGATGTTGAAGATGGAGCTGCCAGGAAAGAGGAAAAGAGGAAGACCAAAGAGGAGGTTTATGGACGTGCAGGTGGTTGGATTTGAAGGAGGAAGATGCAGAGGAATTGGAGACGCTTGACCCGCTGTGGTGACCCCCCAAAAATGTGAGCAGCCTCAAGAAAAAGAAGAACATATAAAGCATCATACAAAGAAGCAGTTCTGGTACCTAGAGCTACTATTAGCACAAGTTCTCAAACTGTTTTTCAGCTCCCATTCCTGAGTGGAGAAATCCACAGACTCCCACACCCCAACTCAAATTGTACAAGCAGGCAAGAAGCTCTAGCTGTATAAATAGCTCTCTGTTGTGTAACTGATTAGAACTGGCAAATTAATCATTTTTAATGGGTTTGAGTGCAGTTGCTGAAGTTATTTTCCCCAAGGAATTTGATACGGTTTTATTTTTCTATTCGCCAATAATGAGTTGAGGAATTTAGCTCAAAAGTTTGTTTTTTAGAGAACCAAAAATTGCTTCTTCTAACCATTTCTAGAACTTTTTTTTAGGATTGTAGCTTAAAAACCATCCACATAAAGTTAAGGCTCTTGGAAGAGCTCTTTAGTTGGTTATCAGTCCAATGAGCAACCTGAGGGTTGTCATGTGTTGCCCCATGTACAGTCAGTCAGTCATTTTCTGCCGCTTGTCCCAAGTGGGGTCGTGGGGGAGTGCTGGAATCCACCCCAGCTCACACATGGCAAAGCACAGGGGGGACACACACTGGACAGGTCGCCAGCCCATCTCAGGGAGGAGCGTGACATGGACGGCACCTTGCTCAAGGGTATCTCAGGGCAACCTATTGGGCAGGGGTTCAAACCCCCGATCCTCTGATCATGCGGCCAATGCCCGAACCACTAGGCCACCACTGCCGCCCCATCTACATAGGCTACATAATCCTGTTCTTCTAGTTTCTTTCAGCAGGAGGATGTGTTGCTACAGGTGCATAATTACATGATTTCTCAAGAAAGCCCTTTTCCTTCTCTCTGTGTCACTTATATAAGAGACATATGCGTCTGCAAATGAAAGTTCATTTTGTGTCACACCAGGTAATTCACTCACTCACTCACTCTCTCACACATTTTCTGCTTGTCCCGATTAGGATGGCAGGTGGTGCTGGAGCCAATCCCAGTTCTCACAGTGCGAAAGGTGGGGAAACACCCTGGATAGGTCACAAGTCCAGGGCAGACACACAGTCAAACACACTCACACACTGCCTGAAATGCATGTTGTTGGTGTTTTAGGCTTGAGGTAAAATACTCAGCTGTGGGCCTGTTGTGAGTCCTGTCTCCAGGCAGCATTTTAGCCCCTGAGCAATGCTTAACTCCAAATAGTTAACAGTTTTCACAATTCATGGAATGTCTTGATATTAACTTTTTATATTTTATGATATTTGACATTTTTTACCCTGTAGTTCATGTCATTTGAAAATTTGCATATAAACATATGCTGCCTGTGTAGGTATGACTAAATTAAATCCTGCTTAATTAGCAATGAAAATGAACAATTTCACTCTCATATATATATATAAGTTAATTGATAATCATTAAATTCATTTTTTATCTGTAATATCTAAAACATTTATGTTTGCTTGTTAGAAAAAGGTTACATTTTTGAGAGAAACTAATCTGAAGTTAAGAAAATTCAATTACCACATCTCAACTAGACGGTTAGGGCCCCAGGTGGCACTGCTCTCCTGGAGATGCTGTGGTTCTCTTTCACTGTGTATGTGTACACAGGAAAATAGCCTAAGGCACTACAGAAAAGCACACACACACACACACACAGACGCTCAATATTATTATTCTATTTTTATTATTATGATTATGGAGATGACGATGATGATGATGATGATTATTATTATCACTATTACTATTACTATTACTACTACTATTATTATTATTATTATTATTATTATTATTATTATTACTATTACTATTACTATTATTATTTTATACTCTGTATATTACTAAGGTGTTTTACTTAGGCTATACATGATCCGACCCTACTATAAAAGATTCCTATGTTCTGTTTGCTTACGCTTTTGTTTTTCAATATTCTTAGTGCTCATGTATGTTTTTAGCACAGCAGTCTTGTTGGTTGATTTCTATTAAAGATTCAGTGTTCCTCTCACCTGCACCTACATCCGTCCATTCACATCCCACTTGAGGTGCAGTTGCCCATAAAATGCCGTTAAAGTAAAGAAAGATGGTTCTCTTTCACCTCGGTCCGTCACTCAGTTGTTATAACAATATGTCTCCTAATGTTTTACCCTAGATGGACTCCAGGAAGTGCATCTCCTCATCCCCAAGTGTTCCGTTCTTTCTCCACCCATGCACCACCCATGACCCTAATGAGAACAAGCAGGAAATGTCTGAGAGAGAAGAACACCTAATATTGTTAACAACATCTTCAATGACCTTGTCAAACACCTGCCCTTTTACTTTTAAATAAGATCATTGACAAAAATGTTTCATAATAATCACACAATTCATCTATTAATAGTATATAATATTACATATTAACGTAACATATTTGACTACATATGAACACAAATGCCAAAATAACGAACCTAAAACATTTCTTTCCCATCACAAGGTGTACCAACCTGTGTTACCATGGAGACTATAGAGACTATACAGTGAAGTCTCTCAAACACATCCTTTCCTGATTACTGATTTAAACCAACCTTTGGGAACACAGCAAAGAACAATAAGCCATTAACCTGTTCCTGGGAGTCTGCACATAATTAATGACCAAAGGGGCAAAAGAAATGACCAAGGAAGTACAGCAACTTTCACCAACTAAGTGGCTTGCAATTTTGGCCATTATTAAAAGATGGTCTCACTTCCACAGACCCAAACGCATGAATTGTGCTGTAAAACAGATCATGAAATAATAAGCTAATAGGTAATATTGTTCCTTCAACTCTTTTATAATGAATTCAGCTAGTTTACAGTGCCTTTCTCTAACATTACAGGAGATAGAAATCATCTGTTGTTTCACATTTGAAGGAAAAATGTATTACTTTATAAAATTCTATCCAACTAAGCCAATCTAATTAAGCCTCTGTTATATCAGACCATGTCTATATTTTACTAGTTAATGTAGCATTGTAAAAGTGACAAGGACACAGTATAGTATCACACTATGTGTTCTCCATCCTGATCCAGCTGAGAGAGAGAGAGAGAGATGTCTAAGAAGTCTACAAATTCATAATAATTATGCCCAGTAGCCACTTATATCAATACATAAATGTCATTGTTCAACAATGTTAATGCCAGCGGGTCATCTGCATCTCTGCAAAGCTTGGGGAAGTCTCAGTTCTTTCTCAACAACATCTTTGACTATATTTCATCTTAATAGAAATAAAACTTGCAAAAGTATAGGTTTGCAAAAGGCATACAAAGTAAAAAAATAAACCCACATCACTTATTTTAGTTTTTTTTAAACACGACACAATTTTCTCCAAGAAATGATGAGCATTTCCTTTGGTCATTGTTAATCACGATCATAATAATATCCATAGCCATGATAGAGAAAAGTATCTTAACACCAAGGTTCAGACCTTGAAAGTGAAGAAACATGCAGATGTGTTTTTTGAAAAGGAAGAAATGTACAAATAGTTATATATTTATCATTTTTTATACATTTGAATTCAAATTTTGTGAAAATAATCTACAAAAATACATGTTTTACATGATTTCCCTGTTTCTCTTATCTCTTAGATTGTGAACTTTTTTTAACTTTGCCTTTTAGGCAGATATATGTAAATGAGCTCTGTTCAGATTGGCTGCCCTGCCTTCTACTGACTGTACGCAGTAATAACACCCCTTAGCACTTGATTGGAGTGTAAATGGGTGATTTAAACAGCCTATGCTGTCCATGATTTTGATACAAGAACCATATTTACATGTACCTTATTGGAGGTTAAACAGTTAAGCCAATGAAGCAGCCTTGAACTGAAAAGGAAGAAGACAAAATGAAATAAGGTGTAATGACAGGGAGTCAGACAGAAAGAGAGAGAGAGAGAGAGGCAGAAGCCTTTGAAAAGGAGGTGTTGAGGCAGATCAGATGGCAGCAGCAGTCAGACAGACAGTGGCGTCTGGCACATCAGAGAGAAGAGCTTTTTCTTTAATGATGGAACTATGAGAGCAGATTACTAATCCTGGCTAAAAGAGTGATGATGGTCCACGGAGCCGTGAGCTGTGTCTCTGAGTGATTATTCCCAAACCAACGGAGACACACTTAACTAAGCAACCTCCCCACACCGCTGTCATCATCTCTCTCTCTCCCTCTCTTTCTCTCTCTCTCTAACCCTTTAGGGTTTCACTGGAGTCATGTTCAGGTATGTGCATCTGTTGCCCAACACGTAAGAAAATCAACAAATATTTTAATACAAAATGTTTTCCACATACAAGTTATATCACCAGCGTAGAGTATGGGATTGCAATCCAGTGTTTGAGTAAAACATGAGATCCATCAGATCCAGTCAGAATTGAACAGATTGGAATTGCAAAAAAAAAAAAAAGAACAGAGATAAGCCACAAAGTTTCTGGCGCAGTTTTAATCTCAAGCAAAGTGATGGAAAGGCCATCAGTGTGGAGAAAAGAAAGGATATGCTCACGATCCAAAACATAGAAGCTTATCAGTGAAGCCTTGTTGTCACAGCTAAGCCTGTGTTTGGGCTGCTCCACCCCTGACGAGGCAATTCTGGCTCTGATTTGGACCACGTCCTTGTGCCAAGTATGCCTGATTGGGTTATGTATATATACCTCTGTGTCAGGGCAGAGCTTTTTGTTATTTGTTATTGTCATTTGGAGCTATTGTTGTTGTGTATGTGCCTTAGTCTGTGTACTTGGCTGTGTTCACCTCCCTGTTTGTTCACTATGTGATCCATGTTTGATAATAAACCATCTTACCAGCTCTTGACTCACGTATCCCAATACATCCTGCCTTATCACCCCAGTCCCAGTCCAATGGTGGATGTAGTATCATGGTTTGAGCTTGAAGGACTGCTTCTGGAACAGTAGGATCCAAAAGGACCTTAGATTCCTTGAATTCTCTTTTTGGGGCAGCAGTGGAAATTAGTTGTGGGCAAGAATCCCGGACCAGTAGGTTGAGCAAGGTATTGTCCCCATCTCTGCTCCCCGGGAGCTGGATATGGTTGCCCACTGCTACACTGTGTGTATGGGTTAAATGCAGAGGATGAATTTCATTGTGGCTTATTGAGTGCTGTGCTGTGTGCTCACAAAGACAAATAGCCACTTTCATCTCACTTCCACTGGTGATAGAAATCTATCAGTTATATTGGTGATTTAATAAATCAAGTAGTATTCACCACGTACAATTTATAATAACACATATGCAATTTTCCTATACCTGACATTTGTTAATACACATATAGTCACATTCATGATCCTGCTGGTGTGGCTCTCCTCTCTTTCAGTAATGCACACATAAGCACTTTATTTGCTCCCACTTGTGGAGAAACTTTAAAATGACCCACAATTACTGTTTATCAATTACAAAGATGGTGTAAAGCTTACATTTAATTCTGATTTTTTAAAAATAGGTTAATCAACTGTTAACAATTTGAAAGTTGAAATGGTCTAATATTACAATATTATCAAGATATATTCTTTATATTTTTAATTCAGTGTTCAGTTCTCAGCCATCACTACTTTTTCCCAATATTTTTTCCAACTCTGGTCACAATGACATTTGTGATGGTCTCCAAAAAACGTAACATTTAAAGAAATTTCACTCCGTGTAAAAGTCCAACAGTTCCCAGCTGTTGAATCAGTGTCACAATGACTTGATCATCTTCCACTGCGCCACTTGACGAAGAAAGGACACACACCATGGTTGGGAACCAAGCCCAGAACCATCTCAATGAGAGGCAATAGCACAACCCACTGTGCCAATGTGTAGCTTTAAGTTACACTTATTGTCAGTGTTCATGTTTATTTACAACAAAGGTGATAATGTTTTAATTTTTAACTCATAGCTTATTGAACCTTGTGGAGAAATTCAGTTGAAAATGTGAATTTCAGAATTTTTGTCATTTTAAGCACAGAATTATACCTGTTTTCATGTAGCAAGTGGTCATGTAGTCCTGTTCCAAGTGTTTTTTATTTTGTCCCACCTTGCCTTACCTCTTTATCCAAGGTCACACCTGAGCAACAGCTGGGTCTCCTCCCATGGGTGCTATTTTATGCTGTCTTAGCCTGATGACACGAAATGTATCTATGATTATAATCAGTTGCTGCAACTCACTTTATTTGGTCTCCTAGCATGTGTCCATTTCAGATATTTCACTTATTCCAAAAAGATGGCTGTAATGAATGAATCCTTTAGTTGCAATTTAGTTGCTATTTATTTGCAACATATATTTTGTAACATTATCCAAATACTCGCTCATTTTATGAGCTAGAAAACACACACTCATAGTGGACAATTTAGCATCTCAAATCCACCAGCTGTGCACATCTTTGGACTGTGGGATGAAGCCTAAGCTCCCGGAGAAACCCTTGTAGAACATACAAACTCCACACAGAAAGGACCCAGACTGTCCAGTCTGGGAACCAGACCCAGGATCTTCTCACTGTGAGGTCACAGCGCTACCTGCTGCACCACCATGCCACCCGTTGTCCAAATGCTCAGGGGACAATTCAAATTCCCTATATAATGCATTGAACTGCCCATAGACCACTGCAAAGAGTGTCCCTTTAATCAGGGACAGCGGTGGCCTAGTGGTTAGGGAGTTGGCCCTGGATTGGAAGATTGTGGGTTTGATTCCCTCCCCAGTAGGTTGCCCTGAGGTATTACTAAGCAAGGTACCATGCTTGTCACTGCTCCCTGGGTGCTTTCAATAGCTGTGCCCCTGCTGCGTGTGTGTATGGGTGAAATGCAGAGGTTGAATTTCATTGTGCTTTGCTGCTTTTCACAATGACAAGGGTAGTCACTTTCACTTTAAAAAGTAAATTTTTCTAATCAGACGACCAAATGTGATGCAAACCTCTGAACCTGTAGAAAATAAAACCCACTAAAAACCTGCTGTGATTGTACTGCACTTTGAATGGAGACAGATTTCATTACAGAGAGAAATTTATAACTGATCTGTCACATAAAAAATGGATACCCTCTAGTGGCTGGAAATAGGCTGGTAGGCTAGAGACCGTCAAGTTCAAAATAAAATAAATTAGGCTTTTTTGCTGATGCTTCCTTTAAAGCCTCTCACAGATGAGTCATTACATGGCAGCAGAATGTAGAAGAGTGCCTGTGTGATATGTGGATGTGTTTGAAGGTGACAGGAGAAATTCATTGAAGCGCTATTTTCCACTCAGCATATCCAATTATCCTCCGACCCGCTTTCCTTTTAGCCACTATCTTCCTCTCTTTTCTTAAAGGTTAAATCTCTGCATGTTTGTATTAAGTGCGTCTTTGTTCTAATCTTTTGACACAGTGAATTGCTCCAACCGGAGTCGTGTTCGAGGCGGCAAAGGCACAGCTAATGCTGACCTCCATTAAAGAGATTACTTCCATACGAATTTGCTGTGACAAGAACAATACTGCTTTATTATTTAATTCAAGTCAAACAGCCCCAGGCAAGAGGCAACGAGGCACAGAATGTGATTTGTCAAGTCAGACTTGCGTGAAAATCCAAACTGTTCTCCATGACATCAGCAATGAACTGATGGTTTCTGGTCAATAGTTGATTACAGGTCATTATGTTCTTTTTTGAGGCCACTTTGTTCCTTCTTTCTGTGCTTCTGTTTGACTCTCGCACTTGCGGCAAAAACTTTATGAGTCATTATGAGTCCATCTGTTTTCACACCATGTAGTTAACACAAGCGAAGTGAGCTCTTGACAAATGTGATCAACCATATTAATACGTGGAAATCAAATCCCAATAAAGAAAATCATTAAAAGTTCACCAGAAAAGAGAACGCAGTCACAGAGCAAAGACTTTACATTTCCAAGTGCACAGTTTTCAGGGAAGCCATTTCTAGAACTGATCTGAAAATAATTTATAAGTTTAAGGCAGGGTTTATTGAGTCTTTCACCACAAAAAAAAAAAAATGAATTAATAAAAAATCCAAAATGCTTAATGCAAGGTCACACACTAAAACCTTGAAATAAATTCATATTTACATCCATCAACAAGGCAAATATAGGGTCATAATATAAAACCTGAATCCCTGAATTTACTTTAAATTAAGAACTGAGAAGCTATTCATCCTGCCACATGAATCAGAGTTCCTACAATTGTGGGCTTCTATCTGCAGTAAAAGCAGGGACCTTGTCAACCCTTTACATTCATCCATATGCAGAAACCGGTCGAAATCTACAATGCTTCCCAAAAAAGTGAGTCTATATCAGTGATTAAAATAGCACCTAGAGCTAATGAAGGGGAATTAAAGCAGGTGGGCTGGCAAAGAGGAGCGTTGATAGCAATCAAATCAGTAATGATCAATAATCAAGAGTGTTCCTTGGCCTTCTAATGAGATAAACTGAATCACTCGACCCAAAATCCTAAACAACTTATACCGAATGCTTAATCCAAGGCCTAAAAAAGACTTGGTTACTCATGTAGGTTTCAATTTGCAGGCCTTTCACAGACAAGATAAGATCAACCCTCTGCTGGACTGAAAGCTGAGCCAACGATGGATTTAGATGTTTGAATGGGCGATAAACCATTTTGCATGCCTTTCATGAGTATGTGACTTTCTATGCTTCAAGCCACAAGAAGAACTGAGTAGGTAATTATGGTGAATTGTGTTTACACCAGTAAATTAGCTTTGATTGGCTGCTCAGAAAAATTTGTTGTGCATTGTACTAGGTATCGGCTGGTAAATAGCTTCATCAACCATTGACTTTGGCTCATTTCCATTATTCCCTTCCCTTTGAATTCTCCTGAGAAACTGAAAAAGAATGGTATGTTTCAGGACATATTAAGAACATATTACTCCATGCATTCATTCACACACAGTGTGTAGAAGGAAACATTCTAAAATATTTTTAAACTTACCCTGTACAGGTAAGTCCATAAAGTGAGCTAAAAAACCTTTTGATTTATACACCCACATGTAGGGTACAGGCCCTGGCAATCAGTGGTTGGAAGAGTGACTCCTTAAGAAGAAAAATGCAGGTTATAATCCGCTTACTAGGTTTTTACATCCAAGGAAACATAAACATTCTCGTAAAACCCATGTCGGGCTAGTGCAAAGATGACACATGCTGCTTGGTGGCGGAAAGCATGAGTGCTAAAAACAGCCAATTACAGTTTTTCACACTTGTGAATGCCTCCACGAAAGCTGACAGGATATGTAAATTGCCCAAGAAAGCAACCACAATTTCACCCCAAATAGTATTTCACGATTTTACTTTCATTCCATGCTGTACCTCAAAAAGCAATGATGCTTACTTTCTGTCAGAAAAATGAGCCGAAGATGAGCGGAAGAAATTATTTTGAATTTGGATTCTATCGGTATTATATTAGTACATATCGAGGAGAAAAGATAAGAGAAGAAAAGTTCCAGTCCTTAATGCATCCAAGCTTCTGGAATTTCAGCAGGAAGAATTGATCCGAGATGAGTCACCACAGTACTAACTTTTACAGACTGGACTGGAGTGTAAATGTGGATATCTATGTGTAAATTGAGCTTGTAAATGGACCAGATGTCATTCAGTCCTGAAAGAGTCTCTTTCTCTGTCTCTCTATTTCTCTGAAGTCTTTATAATCTTACGGTCTCGATACTCATGCCCCCTGGGAGAGAGTGTTAAGGTCAAAAATGATGTACATGCTTCACTGTGCCCTCAATCTCAAACACAACTTGCTATAAAGAAACTGTTACATCCTGTTCTTTAACATTTAGTATGAAGGTTTGAAACTATTCGAAATCAAATGTGACGTATATGTGGGGCAATAGCCTAGTGTTTAGGGAGTCGACCCCAGGATCAGAAAGTCATGCATTTGAATTCCAGACCAGTAGGTACCCTTGAACAAGGTACCGTCCCTGCCACTGCTCCCTGGGCACTTTAAATAGCTATTTTTGTAGCTATTTTTGTTTGACCATTCATGTCATTTTCCTGTTTCTAATTATTTCCTGACTTTTTGATGGGA